>AWOL01S0026455.1:31526-57447 GCA_000715115.1 Nicotiana otophora | reverse complement strand
CGGAAGGAAAGAAAAACAAAACACACAAATAGTTAGATATATAGCTAAGACCGTCTAACTCTCTGGCAACGGCGCCAAAATTTGATCGGGTCCAAGCCTGCACTACTATTGAGTAGTGAGGATGTCGATGCAATTTTACCCAACAAAGTCGGGATCGAATCCACAGGGAGTTAATTGATTTGGAATTAGGTTTATATCTAAGTCTAGATGCGTGTTTTGTTCCTAATTACGCTTTCACACATTTTGGTTTTGATTCTACTTCTAATTATGTTCTATTGTATGCGATGATTAAAGCTAAGTACAATATTTTTATGTTGGTTTTCAAGTGTTTAAAAGGACTAGGGTAGTGACTTTCGCCTAGGTGGACATCTAACGGGTAGCAAGAATCTAGGGCAGGCTTGATTAATTTGGGGTCGTAATATAGCTATCACACCCAAGTACTCACTTTATATCTCTCGATAGTTTGAGTGATTTTGCCCAATTTAGCTTTCTCAAGTCCAAATGGGTATTCATGCAAGTCATGTGATATTAACTCAAGTCGAGTATTATTATTTCTAGGTTTAACCCTTTAATTGGGGCTATTAATTTTTTGAGTTCACCCTAATTCCTTGTTAGCCTAGTTTTCCTAGACTTAATCCCTCTTTCTCAAGAAGAGATCAAGTCATAAAGACATGAATCAGTGTTTGCAACTACTAATTCTACAATTCTAGTAAGAACTAGGCTAAATATCAGTAACCCATAAACATTCAAGCCCTAAAATTCAGTACCCATTAAATACCCACACTAGGGTTGGGTCACAACCTTAGCTATTGGTCTAGCTACTCATAGCAATAGCAGAAATCAAAAATGAAAAGAAGATAAAATTCAGAATACTAGATTAAAAGATGAAAATCAAATGTTATAAGGTGAATCTAACACAAAATTGCCCAAAAGGGAAGTTCCAGTCATCTCACGTGCTCAGCAAATACACAACATGACCTAAAAATGATAAAAAGTTCTATTTATACTAAGCTAAAATTTTCTGACAAAAATATCCCTGCAGAGGTTATGCGGCCACGTAATTGTGACCGCGGTCGCACTCTTGTTTTAGCGGCCGCGTAATTCTGATCGCGGTCTGCATTTTTCACTTCTGGATTTGGGTTTCGCGGACCGCGTAATTTCTATCACGGTCGCGTAGAAGACTTTCGCGGCCGCATAATCTTGACGCGGACCGCACTTCTTGTTTTTGCTTAAAATGTAAGCCCTCTGAACTTCAGCAATCGCGGTCAGCGTAATTCCAATCGCGGCCACGTAGGGACTTTCGCGGCCGCACCTTTATAACGCGGTCCGCGTTCATGTTTTAACCCAAAAATTCATCTCTCTAAATCTTCCTTTCGCGAACCTCGAAATAGTGCTCGCGACCGCGTTGTAGCTTTCGCGGCCACACAATATTTGTGCAGTCCGCATTTCACATCTTTTGGCCCAGTCTTGGTTTTTGTTCAAGTTTTGAATCCTTTATGAGTTGATTATGACTCCTTTGGCTCATTTGGAGCAATCCCTGCAAGCAAGCATATTACATTAGTTTCCGGGAATACCTTCACATATTGTTTGCCCTAAACACAAGTAAAAGAGAGCAGATAACAGGTTAAAATCCCTACTTATCAATAGGCTTAGTGGTCGAGTGAGCGATTGCTCAAACTCTAAGTAAAAGTAGCCCTTAGGCTTAATAGTCGAGTGAGTGTTTGCTCGAACTCGAAGTAATGTAGTCCGTAGGCTTAGTAGTCGAGTGAGTGTTTGCTCGAACTCGAAGTAATATAGCCCTTAGGCTTTATGGTCGTGTAAGAGTTTTGCTCGAACTCAAAGTGATGTGTCCCTTAGGCTTAATAGTCGGGTGAGTGTTTGCTCAAACTTGAAGTAATATAGCTCGTAGGCTTAGTGGTCGAGTGAGTGATTGCTCGAACTCAAAGTGATATGGCCCTTAGGCTTAATAGTCGAGTGAGTGTTTGCTCGAACTCGAAGTAATGTAGCCCGTAGGCTTAGTAGTCGAGTGAGTGATTGCTCGAACTCGAAGTAAGAGTAGCCCTTAAGCTTAATAGTCGAGTGAGTGATTACTCGAACTCGAAGTAAGAGTAGCCCTTAGGCTTAATAGTCAAGTGAGTATTTGTTCGAGCTAGAAGTAAGAGTGGCCCTTAGGCTTTATGGTCGAGTGAGTGATTGCTCGAACTCGAAGTGAGAGTAGACCTTAGGCTTAGTAGTCGAGTGAGTGATTGCTCAAACTCTAAGTAAGAGTAGCCCTTAGACTTAATAGTCGAGTGAGTGTTTGCTCGAACTCGAAGTAAGAGTGGCCCTTAGGATTTATGGTCGAGTGAGTGATTGCTCGAACTCGAAGTGAGAGTAGCCCTTAGGCTTAGTAGTCGAGTGAGTGATTGCTCTAACTCGAAGTAAGAGTAGCCCTTAGGGTTAATAGTCGAGTGAGTGTTTGCTCGAACTCAAAGTAATGTAGCCTGTAAGCTTAGTAGTCGAGTGAGTGTTTGCTCGAACTCGAAGTAATATAGCCCGTAGGCTTTATGGTCGAGTGAGAGTTTTGTTCGAAGTCAAAGTGATGTAGCCCTTAGGCTTATGTAGGTCTTGATTTTGTTGATTTTTCGGTTGGCAGTCCCCGATTTATGGGGTAATGGTCGGCCCTTCAGCATGTTTGCATAATAGATCACAAAATAGAGGATGGATTCTGATATATGAGATATCGGTAAAGAAGAAATTTCTCTTTATGTCATTATACATGTGTTCATGTTTTGCGACAGGGCTCGAGCAAACTACACGAGCATGGTTCGTTTTGACCATTTGGCTCTTATAATTTTTCCTATCGAAACCCTATCGTCATGAAGTAACTTCCTTGCATCGAACTTGATAATCGAATTTGTTTTGTTATACTCGAGGGTAATACCCCCCAGTATTCGAGGTTGATTGTAAAGAGACCTCGGATACTGTTGAATTGTTCTAAGTTAGCACGATCAATGGTTTCCTCATTAAAAACCTTGCCGAAAAACTCATTTGGGACAAAAACAGTCTAAGGGAAAAAGAGTGCAATGCATGCTTTCAGGCCTAAAGGCTTCGAGTTGAATACTCCATCCCTGTTTCTAGTCGAACACCTGTAAGGGTTAATTTTGAAACATAAATGAACATAGGAGGGTCGTACCTTGACAGTAGTATCATTTTAGGTGCGACACGTTCCAATTGCTTGGTAGTTGTTTGCCATTTATTACACCGAGCTTGTAGGATCCTTTTCCGACGATTTCAAGAACCTGATATGGTCCTTCCCAGTTCGGACCCAGTTTTCCTTCATTTGAATTTCGGGTGTTGATGGTGACTTTTCTTAGCACTAAGTCCCCGATTTTAAAAATATCGAAGATTGGTTCTTCGATTATAATACCTTTCGATCCGCTGTTTTTGGTCGGCTAATCAGACGAGAGCTGCTTCTCTTTTTTCATCCAATAATTCTAGGCTCGTGTTCATTGTCTCGTTATTCGACTCATTTGTCGCACACCGAAATCTGACGCTAGGTTCTCCGACCTCAATCGGGATAAGAGCTTCAGCGCCATAAACCAACGAGAATGGTGTTGCTCCGGTACTAGATTTTGATGTCGTGCGGTACGCCCATAGGACTTTGGGTAGTATTTATCTCCATTTTCCTTTAGCGTTGGTTAATCTTTTCTTAAGATTTTGGATGATGGTTTTGTTGGTCGATTCGGCCTGTCCGTCCCCACTGAAATGATATGGTGTTGATAAGATCCTTTTGATTTTGTGGTCCTCGAAAAATTTAGTTACTTTACTGCCGATGAATTGCTTTCCATTATCACATACAATTTCGGATGGCATCCCGAACCGACATATGATGTGGTCCCAAATGAAGTCTATTACTTTCTTTTCTCTGACTTTCTTGAAATCTTGTGCTTCAACCCATTTAGAGAAATAATCAGTCATAAACAAAATAAACTGAGCCTTACCTGGGGCCGATGGGAGGGGGGCGACAATGTCCATTCCCTATTTTGTGAAGGTCCATGGAGATAAGACCGAGTGGAGAAGTTCCCCGGCTTGATAAATCATGGGCGTATGTCTTTGGCATTTGTCATATTTTCGAATGAACTCCCTTGCATCCTTGTTCATATCGGTCCAATAATACCCTGCTCTGATTATTTTGTAGACCAATGAATTTGCACCAGAATGATCCCCACAAGTGCCCTCGTGAATCTCACGTAGGATGTAGTTGGTATCTCCCGGTCCCAAACATATTGCCAGTGGACCATCGAAAGTCTTTCTAAACAGTGTTCCATCATTAGATAAGGTGAACCGTGCAGCTTTTGTGCGTAGAGCTCTCGATTCCTTTGGATCCGATGGAAGTTTCCCGTTCTGGAGGTACTCTATATATTTATTTCTCCAATCCCAGGTTAGACTTGTGAAATTTATCTCGGCATGACCTTCTTCGATTACCGATTTTATGAGTTGTACGATAGTCCCCGAGTTGAGTTCATCATCCTCGACCGACGAACCTAAGTTCGCAAGTGCGTCGACCTTACTGTTCTGCTCTCGAAGTATATGTTGCAAAGTCCATTCTTTGAATCGATGTAGAGTCACTTGTAATTTATCCAAGTACCTCTGCATTCGATCTTCTCGGACTTCAAAAGTCCCGTTGACTTGATTTACTGCGAGGAGGGAATCACATTTAGCCTCCACGACCTTGGCCCCCAAACTTCTAGCTAGTTCGAGACCTCATTGTTAGTCAATTTTGTAGTTTTAATAGACTGTATAACTACATTACATGAGGGTAATTTTAGAAAGATGCCCAGTCCAGACCCTTTTGTGTTCGAGGCACCATCCGTAAAGAGGGTCCAAACTCCCGAAGAGGTACCCGATTTTATCACTAATTCTTTTTCAATCTCGGGTACGAAGGCCGGCGTAAAGTCAGCCACGAAGTCCGCTAAGATTTGAGATTTGATAGCAGTTCGAGGTCGATACTTGATGTCGTACCCGCCGATCTCTATGGCCCATTTGGCCAATCGACCTGAAAGCTCAGGTTTGTGTAAAATATTTCGTAGAGGATAAGTTGTTACAACATGTATCGTATGGCACTGGAAATATGGTTTTAGTTTCCTAGAGGCACTTATTAAAGCAAGCGCTAATTTTTGTAAGTGTGGATATCTAGTTTTGGCCTCACCTAAATTTCGATTGACATAATAAATAGGGAATTGCGTACCTCGTTCTTCTCAAATTATGACTCCATTTATCGCTATCTCCAAGACAGCTAGATACAGATTAAGTTGTTTGTCTGCCTTCGGGGTATGAAGCAATGGGGGGCTCGATAAATACCGTTTTATCTCTTCCAAAGTCTGCTGGCATTTCGAAGTCCATGAAAAATTGCTTTTCTTTTTAAGCAAAGAGAAAAATCGATGTCTCCTATCCGAGGATCTCGAAATGAATCGTCCCAGGGCGGCTATCCATCTCGTTAGCCTTTGCACGACCTTTACATTATCTACCATTGTGATGTCCTCGATTGCTTTGATTTTTTCGGGGTTAATCTCGTTTCCTCGATTAGACACCATGAAACCGAGAAACTTGCCCGAACCAACCCCGAAAGCACATTTTTCGGGATTGAGCTTCATATTGTACTCCCTTAGTATGTCAAAAGTTTCCTGCAAATGCTTTAAATGGTTATCTTCTCCCAGGGACTTAACTAACATGTCATCAATATAAACCTCAATTGATTTTCCTATTTGCTTTTTGAACATTCTGTTTACTAGGCGTTGATAAGTTGCACCAGCATTTTTAGGCCGAATGGCATTACATTATAACAGTAAGTCCCGTACTTAGCTTCGATCATACGATCGATATTAGGCAAAGGAAAAGAATTTTTAGGGCATGCTTTATTCAGGTCTTTATAATCTATACACATTCTAAGCTTGTTCCCCCTTTTAGGGACTACCAACACATTTGCTAGCCACTTAGGGTATTTTACTTCCCGAATGGACCCTATTTTAAGAAGTTTGGTTACCTCGTCTTTGATGAAGGCATGTTTGACCTCGGACTGAGCCTTCATTTTTATTTTACCGGGTGGAAATTTGGGTCCAAGATTAGCTTATGAGTGGTGATTCCCGGTGGGATCCATATCATGTCAACACTGGACCAAGCGAAACAATCTATGTTAGCTATAAGAAATTGAATAAGCTTTCTCCTGAGCTAGGGGTCTAACCCCGTGCCCAGGTATACCTTTCATTTGGGCAGATATTCGATTAGTATGACCTGCTCCAGTTCTTTGACCATTTATTGGGTAGCGTCGGAATCATCGGGGACCACGAAGGATCGAGGGACCCCATGTTTATCATCTTCGCCAGTCTTCTGATTCTCTAATTGGGTCGAAGCTGACGTTTGTGATTGGTATTTGGTGTTCCGTTCCTCCTTCGAACCCGATCCTTTTGCTGATGATAAAGATGATATCAAAATCACTTTATCGACGGCAAATATTTTTTTTGCGGTCGGTTGTTCCCCATATACCATTTTGATTCCCTCCGATGTTGGGAACTTCATAACCTGGTGGAGGGTCGAGGGTACAACCCTCATATTATGGATCCACGGTCTTCTGAACAGGGCGTTGTATCTCATATCGCCTTCGATCACGTGGAACTTCGTTTCTTGGATGGTCCCGACCACGTTAACTAGCAGGATTATTTTGGCCTTAGTAGTTTCACATGCCATATTGAATCCGTTTAGTATCAAGGTTGCGGGCACGACGTGGTCCTGTAGACCGAGTTGCTCTACGACCCTCGATCGAATGATGTTGGCCGAACTACCTGGATCAATTAACACGCGTTTAACTTGAGTTTTATTCATAAGTATAGATATTACCAGTGCATCGTTATGTGGTTGCATGATTCCTTACGCGTCTTCGTTATTAAAGGACAAGGTTACTTTAGGGGTGTAATCCTGAGTCCGGGATCGTTTTTCTCTTACAATCGACATCTTAGTGCGTTTAAGAACCGACCCTTGGGGGGTATCGATCCCACCCAAGATCATGTGGATGATATGTTGTGGCTCTTCTTGTTCATTTTGTCTACTGAAATCCCTATTTTTGAAATGGGTTTCGGCCCTGTCATTTAAAAATTCTCGAAGATGCCCTTTATTGAATAACCGGGCTACCTCCTCTCTCAGTTACCTGCAATCTTCCGTTCTATGGCCATGAGTGCCATGATATTCACACATTTGATTGGGATTTCTCTGGGCAGGATCGGTCTGCAGAGATCGAGGCCATTTAGTATCTTTGATGCGTCCGATAGCCGACACGATGGCGGATGCATCGATACTAAAGTTATACTCTGATAACTGTGGTGCTTCCTTAGGTCCGGTATGCCTGTCGAACCTATTCCCGTTCTTCATGCCCCGAGACCCTTGGCCTCGATCATTTCTCCTTTCACCTCATACGGGGTTGCGTGAAGGTTCACTACCCCTACGATATCCGTTATATGGCTGATATCGATCCTTGTTTGACCTTGGTTCTGGGTCGATATCCCTTTTAATAACGGACCTAGACCCCAACTGGTCGTCTTCAACTTTGATCTTCGATTGGTATCGATTGTGTACATCGGCCAAGTAATAGCCGGGTACTCGATCAAATTTTGTTTCAACTGTCGTGAAGCCATCGAGCTCCACTCGTTCAGGCCTTGAGTGAAAGCTTGTATAGCCTAATCGTCAGTGACCGGTGGTAGATCCATTCGTTCCGTTTGGAAGCTAGATACGAACTCTCTTAGCATCTCGTTGTCCTTCTGCCTTACCTTGAAACGGTCCGACTTCCTGGTCTCGACCTTTATGGCTCCGGCGTGTGCTTTAACGAAAGAATATGCAAGCATAACAAAAGAATCGATAGAGTTAGACGGTAAATTATGATACCATATCATTGCTCCCTTTGACAGGGTTTCACCGAATATTTTCAATAATACAGATTCTATCTCATCGTTCTCTAGATCGTTCACTTTAATGGCACATGTGTAAGAGGTGACATGTTCGTTGAGGTCGGTCGTTCCATTATATTTAGGAATTTTGGGCATGCGAAACTTCTTTGGGATTGGTTTAGGAGCCGCGCTCGGGGGGAAAGGCTTTTGTACAAATTGTTTGGAATCTAAGCCCTTCAATATCGGCGGTGCCCCTGGGATCTGATCAACCCTGGATTTATACGTTTCCACTTTTTTGTTGTTTGCTTCGATCCTCCTTTCTCCTGACTCTATTCGTTTCGTCAGTTCTTCGATCATCTTATCAATTTCGGGATTAGTCCTCGATTCTTGCTCATTTGACCTTACTATAGCTGGCCCCGTTTTGTGGGTGACTTCTTGGGGTGGATTGGGCTCGAGTCTGGTCGGTGCCTAGGTTTGGCTCTGCAACTGGGCTATTGCTACTTGTTGAGCTTGAAACATCTCGAAAATCATACGCAAGCTAATTCCTTTTCCTCAGCGTTTTGGGTATTTCGAGCTGCAGACTGAGTTCCACCATGAATGCTATTTTCAGGGTCGGAACGTTGGTTTGCCTCGATGGCCGCATGTGAATTAACGTCTATTGGATCTTCGACCCGAGCTCCAATGGGATCGACGAGTGGCCTTCCACCCCCGGGGGT
Organism: Nicotiana otophora; assembly: GCA_000715115.1. Taxonomy (NCBI): domain Eukaryota; kingdom Viridiplantae; phylum Streptophyta; class Magnoliopsida; order Solanales; family Solanaceae; genus Nicotiana; species Nicotiana otophora. The sequence continues at coordinate 48,815 of AWOL01S0026455.1, read as the reverse complement.
TAAGTTGTTGTTCTCATCTTGAAGGCCAACTTCGTTGTCGATAGGTAGGGCCATTAATTGAGAATTCATCGTTTTCAATCTGAAATCAAAGATACTTCCGAGAGCAAGTGTAAAATGGTGTGTTTTGTAGAGATTCGTACCAAATAACCACTGTTATCCTTGGCCCCACGGTGGGCGCCAAACTGTTTACCCGAAAAACGGATAGAGTTGAATTTATACGTAGTTCTAAGGATACGTAGTATAACTTGGCACAAATTGGAAAGTAAGTAGAAATATATTGCGTATTGAGTGTATAAAGAATGAAATACAAACCAAACTGAGTGAAAAACTGTTTATGAACAAGCAAGACGAATCAATATACAAAACCCAAAAAAGAATAATCTCTATATGAATATCAGTATGTTTTTCTCTGTGAATCTCAATAATATGAGAGTGTATGAATACCTTAATGTTGGATGATCCTACAAAAATAGTAGTTATCCCTCTTATAGTGGAAGAATCATACTTTAGATATAATTAAAAATATATAGTGGGGATCCCTTGATAGATTAGTTTTTTCCTAATTCCCGCCGAGATTCTCTCCCTTAGTGCGGCTGTAACGGCTCTTGTCTCTTGGCTTGATCTTGGTCAGATTTGGTATTGGTCGATTTCCAGATTTAGAGCTCGATATTAACTCGAGCTCGATATTGACTCGAGCTCGATATTGACTCGGGGCTCGGTATCGAATCGAGCTTGATATTGGTCGGTCTCTGGCTCTTAAGCTGGATGATACCGCTTCACTTCATAGTTCGATTTGGACTCGAGCTCGATATTTGATCGGTCCCAAAAATTTAAGTTTGGTAACCTGGATTCAGATCTCATCTCGATATTACGAAGGTCGAAACCGATTTTGACCGTATATATTGAGCTAGATAAACTTTGTGGAAAATAGGATCATATAGTAAAAATGTCTCCTCAACTAATTAAGGATTGACTACAAATGCCCAAATTGTCCGTACCGCCTCCTCCAAACCCATATTGCCGGGGGCCGTTGTACGAGCTATTCCGGTAAAGCTTAACGTTGTCAAGGCGGTGGCGTTGACGTCACCATGCGTTGATTCTCTGCCGTCTTCGGTAATGGTAATGAAAGGTGGAAAATACCACGGCGGTCTTACGAAGGAGAAATCCACACTTGATTTGACCCAGACCAACTGTAGCCCTGAGCCTGAGGTTTGTTTGTTTTTGCTTATTTATTATCCTCAAAAATTGAAATGGAGGGAGTAGTTGTTTAGCATTCAGTTGCCATTTCCAAAATTAATGTTGAGTCTAAAGTTGATTACCGGATCCCAGCTAGATGTGATTTTGCTCAAAATGCTTCTCTTTGCTATTTTGGTTCTGAATGAAATGGAACCAAAATACGGCATGTGCTTGCTTTTCATGATGACAGATAATTCCATCAACCTGGTTCTCTGTGTTTTAACTGAACTTACGATTTCATGATAAGAGCTACTTGTACAATTTGAGAAAACTGGCTAATCTTGTGCATAATCACAGTTTTCGGTTGATGGAGGAGGTGAAAATATGACGTGGAGGCAATGATGGAGGCGATGATAACTTTGATGAGGCTAGATTTTCCTGGTCATTTCTTCAACGATTATCAGACGCATTTATTGGCAGGTAAATCAACACTATACTGCAATAATCAAAACATATTATGCAATCCTCTGATAATTGTGAAACCTGAAACACCTATGTACAATTGTGCAATATAATTTTCTTGTCCTTAATTATTGTTTTATCAATATAACTTGACCATTCAAAGTTTTTATGCTGATTTTAAAATCTATGTTTCTAGTTCCCTGATTTTATATGAATCTTTAACACAGGATGATGGCAGATCCGACATTTTTGTCACTACAATTAGTTGCTCAGTTTGGTGGGAGATAAAAAATCGAAAGGAAAGGTATATTTTACGATCGGTTCAAGGAAATAAAACTCATTAAATTGCTCATGCAGTATATTAAACAAACTTACATGTTTACTTTTTATATTGATCTAGGATAAAGTAAGAGTGGGATCTTGCATGCCCTTGTTAACGTGCTCACTGTAACAGTTTGCAATGCTATAGTTGTATGGTCGCTTGCTCCTTGTCGCTCATGTAGAACGATATTCCCCTATGGATTTCAGAACAAGTTACAAAAGTTTGCAAACAATATCTTTGAGAAGAGTTATTGCAGAAGAGAATTCGACTTGCAAAAGAGAACTCATTCCTTTTTCTTTAAGGCTGCGAAACTGTGTATGGTTGGACTCACTGCAGGAGATAAAAGAGGGAAGGTAGATATTGGTTGGCAGAATTTAGAGAAAATTAAATATAACAATTTCACAGTTCATGTTAAATTTAACAAACAAAGTATGTTAAATATGACGGATGCCAAAAAACACTCACTTTTGACAAACTTAAAGGACCAACGTTGCTTAGGGATTTATTTAGGGGACTACTTTATACTTACTCCAAAATATACACCAGACCAGTTTTTGTTTTTTCCTCGCGTAATTTAAATTTTTTATAAAGGTAAAATACTATTAATGACACTTTATGTTCCTGATAAAGTCTCTGATCCTTTGCTGCTATTGTTTGCTAGGTTGCCTGTGTCCGTGAGAATCAATGCACTTGGTTATGGTGCCTTTTTTGGTCTTTACGCAAACCTGCGCTGTCAGCTCTTGTGTGGATTTGACAGACTCTTCTCTTCAGCACTGCCTTGAGGTATACTGTCTCAAATATATAGTGGTAGTATATGCAAAACAAGTGGAAACTTCAATTTATCAACTAGAAGTCACGTTTTGGTAATACATGTAAGCATACAGACCTTAGCGAGAGTAAGGTTTTCTTGCAACATTAACACAAAAATGATACTATAATATTATGAGTAGAAAAACTAGGAGTATATTCCATGTAGAAGCAGCTTATCTTGATTGTTAAATTTTGCCCCGTGCTATCAGAAATTGCTTAAATATGTTCTTGCTAAACTGTTGATCCATTTATACTCTTCTTGTTATATTTGCCCATGTCATTGACGGAGTTCTAGCTTGAATTTAAGCAATTGAAGAGTCCAGTAGAAGTAGATTAACCTTATTACAGAAATGTATTTTCTGTTATCCTATCAACTGCAGGATAATGGATGCAATGTCTTTAGATTTGGAGGTAATTCGATTTTTTTCCTGCTTAATAATCAGTTGAAAGTATGCAGGGTTTTGAATGTTCAAGTTGGAGAGACATCAAGACAAGCTTGGCTTGTCAAGCAGGGTCAAACCAACTCGGGTCCTGAGGGGTGAAACAGCAGCCCCTAACACGTAGCCATCACCATTTCAATATTGTTGCGGCATGAGAATTTAGTTTTTGATTGAAGCACCAAATGAAAGACAACTTAAAATGCAAGTTCTATCATGAGCATTAATTCCTATTTCATTTCTGGATTTTAGTAAATTGTTGATATATTTGGTTGAAAGATGATTGAGACTGAAATTTGAAAATGAGTTGAGTAGAGTGAGGAGTTGGAGTAGGTATATTGCTGGCTTATTGTCATATTCTTTAATATATCTTTGCCATTTTATGCCCCTTTTGATGATATTGCTTGATGCCCAGTAGTATCTTCTTCCTCTTTTAAAGTTTTACCTAGAAAACTCCCTTTTTTATGAATATACCCTTATAAACTTCTCCATCATGATGTATAATTTGAGAACTTGTATTTAAATGTTCAGACAAGTTATGGTTTTCATAGCTAGAAATGTTATTGTTAGACCAAGTAATTCCATCGTCGAAATTATTTGACCAATTCTTTTGTGTAATGTTTTCCGTACTAAGCATTTGATAAACTTCCTAAGTCATGTATTGAGCTTTACCAAAAAGTATTGTTAGAATGGTGAACTCGATCTCGGAGGAAATTTTGGCTTCTTTTAAATGCTGCAGCAACTGACTCATTTCCATTTGGTTCATTACTTAATTCACTCTGTATCTGTAATAATTTTGGGATAACAACTATGGTGCAAATTACAAGTCTTGTTGTTCACAAGGTAGGATTAAGGTTTGCGTACACACTATCCTCTTCAGACCTCACAGTGTGAGATAATTTTGGGTATGTTGTTGTTCAATCGACTTTATAAACTATGTAAAAAAGCTATACGTCGGTAGTTTTACCGAATAAGTTAAGTTAGAAAAAGATTTTTTTGGACATTGGTGGTTTTGTCTCCTTTACATTAATGATGAGTTACAGTGAGATTTGACCCAATTATCTTTGCCTACTTGATATAATGTCTTTTAGAAAGAGATAATTGTCTTAAGATTACATAATACAATTAATCAACGACGCCGCAGATTGTCTATATCAATCCTTTATAATCATTTTTTCTTATTTCGACCCAATTTCATTTCATTGCCAAAAATAAAAATGGATAAAAGATAAGATTTTTATAATCCACCGATTAAATAGGTTTAACAACAAATTTTTGATGTTTATCAACGGAAATTGATTATAACTAACAGCCAGTTTGGTAAAGCTTCCAAAATTTACTTATTTTAAATAGTTTTTTTTATAAATATTTTTCGAAAAAATACTTTTAAAAAATAAGAGTTTATGTTTGATCAATTCATTTGAGAAGTTCCTTTTGTAATATTTGATAAACATATCTAAATTTTATTTTTTACAAAAGATATTCTTTTGGCCTCGCTCTAAGTCCAAAATCTTGCCCAAGCCGCGAAAACCATCAAGATTCAAGATTGTCCTTCGAATAAGATTTTTTCCAAATATTTTGCAATAAAATCTTTTAACAATAGAGAAATTCTTATTCCTTTAAACAATTAAGAAATCAATATTCGTATTTAAACCAAAATTTAGATCATTCTCCTTCAAACGAAAAAGAAAAAAGATGACAGGTAACCGGTAGCAAGTAGAACATTACCGTTGCACTTAAATATTTTGAAATAGTTACCAAATATAGAAACAATCAAACGGCTGAGATTATCTCGTCTACAAATAATTTACCGTCAACCGGTCCTAACAATTTGAATTCCTAAGACCATTTCTTCTTAGTCTCTCTCTCTCTCTCTCTCTCTCACACACACACACACATTCTCTCTCTAATGTTCACCGAGTTCATCGTACCATTGGTGAGTACACCTTTCTTTAAATACCATTTTAATGTTTCTCTGTATATATTCTTGGTGTTTTTGATTGAAAGTTAATTGCTTTATTATTGTAGTTCGAATTATTATTGATGATTCTTGCATTCTTGAAAAAAGAAAAGGTCAAATCTTTGCATAGTTTTCATATAAAATTTGCCTCTTGAACCCAAATTTGAGTTTGTGATTGAATTAAATAATACCTAGTGAAGTTATCTGATTTTAGTTTGATTAAGTATTTTACTTTTCTGTTTGAGTTTTCTGTTGATGGCTTAAATTTTTGTGTTTTTTGTTGATTCAGGTTAGTGTCTCGCATATGTAATTACTTTCTTTCTTTTTGTCTCAAATTTGAGTGTTCTAATTTTACTTGCCCATCAGATCAAATCGATCAATCAACTTAAGCCTCAATCGCAAACTTTAAGTGACCTAATTGTGTAAATAATTTTTAAGTGACCTAATTGTGTAAATATTTTTTACAATGTAAGTTCATAGAGCTTAAGTTCTTTTATCAATTCCACTCTATTCATGTCCATTTCATAGCCCGCCAAATATACCATTTAGAGGATTCATTTATAATCAAACTATTTTTACGTTAGTCTCCGGCTTAGTGCAATCGTCCTATAAAATATGGTTCTGATGACAGTATAAGTTGCTCATCATTTTCAGCTTTAAGCTAAGAAGAATGCAGCAACATTAGCTTTTTAAGAAAGCTTTGGCTTTACTTTGGTGTGGTAGTGGCATATGAAGGTAAGATTTTAATTTTATTATCAGAAGAGGAAAAAAAGGATGAAATGTCAATATTAGTTGGGATGCGGAAAGAGTGTTACCTAGTTGATGGGGAAATTTATAGATTTAAAGTTATCTTTTTTACTTAGTTCCATTAAACTTCAATTTTGAATATTTTATTGATCCTAAATCCATAATCTTTATCTCATTATAGACATTTTGTGAGATTGGTGAAAACACTCTACAAACAACAAAAGATACTCACAAGGGGGTTGAGAAGTGATTACACATTCTAACTAAATTATATTATCATAGGCTTTTTGTGAGGGAGGAGTTGGGCTTCCCGTATGTTTCAGTTTGAATTCCTAGTGTGCAGGTGAACTTCTTCGTTTGCTTGATAGTAAGGGGAGCGACTCAGACATTGAGAGCTTGAGAAAGAGAAAGATTACTTATATTAGCTAGTTCTCTTTGTGTAGATGTTTAAACAAAGATGTGCTCACCTGTTGTTACATTGCCAGGTGGCTACACGTATGTGATGGATTAAATTAAACTGGTTATGGTTGTTGGCTGGTCTAGTGAAAGGACATCCAACATTGCCCCGTTGCCAACATGTGAATCATGTGAAAGGAGAGAAATAGCAGAGTTTTTGAGGGATACATGTGAGGAATGATCTATTATTCTTAGTTAGTTTTTGGTGCACCCATGAGATTCTTTTTTTTTAGTGTCTTAGATCAAATATGTCGACTCAATTGGGGTGTCACATACTAGTGTTCAGATGACTCAGAATATTTGCAAAATTCTGTACAGCTGACTTGCGCCTTGTAATCTTTTATTTATGCAAATTTTATTCACATGGTTCTGTGATAGGGGATGAATAGTTTCTTGTTTGGTGTTAGCTCTTGAGTGTTGGAAAAAGGGCCTTTGTGGTTTGTGCAGCCTGCGTTTAGATGTAGAGACCAGCGATTAAGTAGCTTTCCTGGTTTACTGTTGACCTTTTGTTATAATTTATGAGAGTTCATTTTAAAGATTTAGCTCGTATTTCGAGGACACTAAAATGCTCCTGAATGTTCTTGTATTTGATATATTCTGCTTGCTTGATTCTGCCTTGTAGTTTTTTATTACACAAATTTGAGGTTTTCTGATCAATAGATGAGCAGGAAAGGGATGGATAGATGGAGATTTGTGTTTCTGTTAAATTGGAAATGTTAACACATGTGCATAATCAGAGGCTAAGAGTATCTTTTGGCTTTAGTTCTGAATTTCGAGAAAATAATTCATTGCATAGACTACTTTTCTGGTGCTAGGAATAAGGATTTTCCTTGTTTTGTTTAAGTTTTTTTGTGGTAATCCAGGTTACTGATTCTAAAAATTTAGCTCGTATGAAACCATTGTAATGATGGGATTATAAATTATTTTCCTCCTAGAAAATTCTACAAATGTTTTTATTTCATGCTTTGTTAGATCAGCTTCATAGCAGTTATCACGTTATCTGCTGTGCTTTAACCGTTCATCTTATTTTGTCATTAGATCAGGTAGGATCTCTTACATCTTAAGGTGTGACACATAATGAATTTGGGAAGACATTTTGGAGAGAGTTTTCGACCTTTGGATATTGGATTATCCAGATTTGCCTTTGTCTCAAGCGACCATGGAAAGTGATAAAACCAGCACGACTCCTTCAGATGATATCAGTAGTCTGCAAAGAGTTCAGCCTTTGAACGGGTAATTCATCAAGTTACATCGACTTTCTTTGACTTTTCCAAGGTAGTTAGAAATCAGAGATGCATCAAAACAAGTAGATGGAAATGTAGGAGAAGAAGCCAGAATAAGTTTGTTGTGTTACCTCTGTAACATATATTCAGACAAGATATAATTTTCACTATTATCTATAATTTTCGACGACAAAAATGACTTCCTAGTGTTCAATTTAAGGGTCAAGGTAATGCAGCCTTTTTGCTCTGAATTAAATCATTTTTAAAGATAATTCAACTTTCTAGTATAATTTAGTCGACACTTTGCTAATATTTGACAGAGTATACTAGGAATTCTGGTGCTTCATGAGACCCATTAAAGGTTGATAGTTCTTCTCATAACTTGGCTGTCTAGTTTGGATGCATGTTGGGGGACATTTGATGATCTATCTATTTGCCTGAATATTACTAGTCAGTTCAGTTAACTTTGTTCTATACTTTCCATGAAATTAGATTGAACTGTATTGAAAATTATACTTGATTGTGAGCTTTGGGAGGGTTATTATATTCACCCTTTCTGTTGTCATTTTGAACTTCAGAAGAGTTCACTTAAACAGTTTGTGGAATTTTTCATTATTTCTTGTGAATTTTGCAGGAGGACGAGTGGTCCTAAGAGACGTTCCAGTCAGTGGACTCCTGAGGAGGTAAGCTCTAAGCAGGCTTTTCCTAATGAATTAGCAAACATGTGCATTTGTTCAGTGTTTTTCTTTTTGGTTTTATGTTCTTTTGTCGCTTCTACTTTTTGGGGTAAAACTCGGGTTCTTTTCTTCTTTTTTCCCCCACTTTTTGTGTATGTGTAATGTAATATGCTGTGTTAAGGATTCAAATAGTTTAGCTCTATCTGATTTTAGGGGGGAGGAGGGTGGTAATTCGTTCCTAGTATGGAAATTCAGAACACCATGACATATGAACATTGCATAATGCTGGTAGCCGATTGAAACTACTTGTCTATCGTCTTTGAGCTATGTTGAATGGACTCTCCGAAATGCTACCACACGTGTTGGATCCTCCAAAAAGCACTACTTTTGGAGGATCCGACACGCACCTGGAGACATTTTCGGAGAGTCCGAGCAGCATAGACTTTGAGGAGAAATCAATGATGCTTCAAACCAAGTTCAGAATTTTTCTTGTGCAAACTGATTAATGAGATGGGTTAGTCTATGAATCTATTGCTACTTAATTCTGTTTGTTTTGTATTTGTTATAGCATTCAATTTTGTACCGGAATTGTTTCTTGGTCGAGGGGTATTGAGCCACTCTAGTTCTCTTTTGCCTTACATTAATGACCTCAATGAATGTAGATCAAAGCCCAAGAAAACATGCTGGAAAATGCGTTGGCTAGTAACTGCAAAGTCATGAGTTTAGAATAAGCAGAAGCCAAAATCTGTCAAAAGCTTGTACAAGCTCATCTTAGTAACTTTTTCTGAATGTATTAGTTCTGGACTTTTTTATGGTTCACTTCTAAAACCCTAGGCTGAGCTCTTCCTTCTTATGAAGTTAGTGTCTCTTTAAACTTTTAATGTGATGAAGTACATTTCAGAGACCATGCATTATTTTGAGTGTGCATTTCAAATCTCAATTATGTTGTATTACAGTGCGAATTTCTTTATCCCTTTCAGGATGAAATCTTGCGTCAAGCTGTCCAACTGTTTAAGGGGAAAAGCTGGAAAAGGATTGGTAAAAACATTGTTTCTTTCTTCTCTTTAACCTACTACGTCTTACACTCTAGGGGCGTACTGCTCATATTTTCACTAAGATCTAGAGTTCTCTCAAATGAGTGATAGAGGGATTAAAACTTAGAGGTTTCATTTTATGTTTATTCAGTTCTTTTGATTTTTCTGTGTTTCTTTTTCTCCTTTCCCAAATTGAATGTCTCTTTCTTTTCTGTAAGGATCATTTCAAAAACAATGCCTCCTTTCCTGGAAGGGAAACTCCATCTTTGCTTTGGACAATTCTTCGATCTTTTCCTATAACAATACTTCAAAACATAAAGTAACTTGTAGCATCCACATTTTTTTCTCCATTTGACATGCAATAATGCACTTTCTATCCTTTCTTAGTAAGTGTTACTTGTTAAAACTGACAGTTGCAGGTTGGAAACCAACTCCAACTCAGGCCAGAATCATAAACATCTGATAGCTTAAGACTTGTGGTGCTATCAGCTTCTGCAACAATTATTCATTGCTAACTTGCCCTATTTGTTCTACTCATTTAGCTAGTCATATTTTTCATGAAAAATAATAAACGTTGATTGCTTAAAATCTAAGACTTAACTTGCAGCGGAATGTTTTAAGGACCGGACAGATGTGCAATGCTTGCACAGGTGGCAGAAAGTTCTTGATCCCGAACTTGTCAAAGGCTCATGGACTAAGGAGGTGAAACAGTGTATTCCTATTAGCCTATTTGAATCATATTTTAGTACTCCTTTGGTCCCGTTTTATATGACACTATACTATTTTGGGAGTCAAACTATGATATTATTCAAATAATTTCTAAAACTTATAATTATACAATATATGACTTGTATTACTTTTCAGATGTAGTTTTCAAATACCTAAATTTTATTTTTAAAAAAAATTCTGAAACCATTGACAGAATTGAGAATGGAAATTAGATGTTTTGACCAGCGTTTTATTTTTGGGGCAGAGGAAGTGCAATTCTTGAGAACTTGTAATCCATGTCCTTATGTATGCTAATTTAACTCTTTTGAATTATATGCAGGAGGATGATAAACTAATTGAATTAGTGAACAGATATGGCCCCAAAAAATGGTCCACCATTGCACAAGAGTTAGCAGGACGTATTGGAAAGCAATGTCGGGAAAGGTAAGCACGGCAGTTTTCTGTTTATCTAATGATTCAATGTATTTTTTTTCTTCTTCTATGATAAAGTTCCAAAGTTTTCACAATATGTTCGGCAAGTGAAATGTCAAGAGCTGTTGCTTGTGGAGTTTCTGCTTACTAATTTGACATTATGGTCTCACTCACTCTATTGAGAATTTTGCATTCGTAGCTGCTCTTTTAACATCACAAGCTCACTTTTATGCAGTCTTCCCAGAAAGAACTTTCATTTTTCAAGTGTTTGTGTGACTTTATATCCGAACCCTTTTCACTAAGTGGTTAGATGCTGTTCCTCGGCTAAATGACTAAACAAACCTCCTAAAAACTTAAATATATGCATGCTGATGGCATGACAAGCTGGAGGCAGATAACTACTGCCACTTGCTGTTCAAGAATATTTGTTACTTCTTATTTCCCGAAATATAAATTCATAATGTGTATCCATTGATTTCATAGGACTTCTGTTGGTGTCACATTTTTTCTACTTCCTTTGATTTATTGACATAGAGGTTGCAAATTACTCCCTGAAAGAATAAGCTTTTAATTCATCTGCTTATATGATTAAGAATGTTATAATAACTTTTATGAGTGATCTTTTCAGGTGGCACAATCATCTGAATCCTTCAATAAACAAAGAACCTTGGACACAAGAGGAGGAATTGACTCTAATTCGTGCCCATCAAGTTTATGGAAACAAGTGGGCAGAGTTAGCAAAAGTTTTGCATGGAAGGTATTTTTGAGGTGTTACTTTAATGCTGACAAGAGTTTGTTTCCGTCTTGATTTTCTTTTGAGTTCTTGTTCAGAGAGTTCTTTCAAAGCTCCTTATGACATGGAAAATCTTATGGTCAATTTCAGGTCTGACAATGCAATAAAGAATCATTGGCATAGTTCTGTTAAAAAGAAACTGGACTCGTATTTGGCATCAGGTTTACTTGCACAGTTCCCTGCTCTACCTAATGTCAACCATCAGAACCAATCAGTCCCTTCTTCTTCTATGACGTTGCAACAAAATAGTGCAGATGAAAGCGTTCACAAAGAAGGAACAGAAGCGGAGAATAGTTCTGTTAAAAAGAAACTGCACTCATATTTGGCATCAGGTCTACTTGGACAGTTCCCTGCTCTGCCTAATGTCAACCATCAGAACCAATCAGTCCCTTCTTCTTCTATGACGTTGCAACAGAATAGTGAAGATGAAAGCGTTCACAAAGAAGGAACGGAAGCGGAGGAAGTGCCTGAATGCAGTCAAGGCTCGACTTTTGCTGGCTGTTCTCAGTCTACAAGTGACTTGGGCAACACATTTGTGCATGTAAGAGAGAATGGTGGGATGTCGGAGGAATCAATTTGTAAAAAGGATGCAACCTCCAGCACTGCTCCATGTTGTAGGAACTATAACCCGGTTTTTCAAGATGTTTCTTGTTCAATGCTAAAAGTTCCTAGTGAACTTGTGGATTCCAAGTTCCTTGAGCATAATTTATCACATGACTGGGGCAATTCCATGGAAGAAGATTGGCAGTTTAATAGGGATGACATACCTAATATTTCTCCTCCCGAGCTAATTCAGGAATCTTCAGGGATTTCCGTGCACTGTTTAAATGGCAATGAAAACCATGACATGGCAGCAACTACTAATGTAGGAAACGTGGTTGAGGGTCCATATAAGCCCAACGAAATGTTTGTTTGTGTGGACGGTTGCATGATGGTATACTCTGAGGAAGGAATTCCTCAATGCTCCTCTGAAACTGGGGTTAATGGCTGTGGTCAACCTGCATATTCTTTATTTTACCGATCATCAAACTATCAGATCCCTGAAGTCGGAGATATGGTTCCACAAAACTGCAATGCTTTAAGTTTTGATGATTTTGAAGCTTCATCCCATCAGCCTTTTTCTGTTCCTTTACAATTTTCTTCAGAGGATAGATCGCCTGTGTTTGACATTGTTTTAAATCAGTTCCGTAATCCTCCGCTTGAAAGCCCAGATCATATGAAAGATTCCTCAAGGATAGTTCCTGTGAATGATCTTGGCTCAACTACATCGAACACTGTTCAAACATGTCTGCTGAATGAAAATTCATTTGTACAAGAAAAGCAGAAAGATGGAGGAGGTTTATGCTATGACCCTCCTCGTTTTCCAAACTCGGATGTTCCTTTCTTTTGTTGTGATCTTATGCAATCTGGTTCAGATACACAGGAAGAGTATAGCCCTTTTGGCATCCGGCAGTTGATGATGACTTCAGCGAACTGCCTTACTCCATTAAGGTTGTGGGATTCACCATCAAGAGATGATAGTCCAGATGCTATCTTGAAAAGTGCTGCCAAAACTTTTACAGGGACACCTTCTATACTAAAGAAGCGACATCGTCATTTACTGTCGCCTTTGTCAGAAAAGAGATGTGAGAAAAAGCTTGAAAGCGATCTCAATCAGGAATCATTCTCTAATGTGACTACAAACTTTTCCCGACTAGACGATATGCTTGATGAGTCAGCAAATGAAAAAGCGTCTATGGAAGACAGAGAAAATCTACCATCCTCAGAAGATGGAAGAAAAGAGGAGGGTGAAATTTCTGGAGCCAATGATGCAATGGGAAAGGTGAGTTAAAATTTGTCATTATATTTTTCTTCTCTGGCATCACTCTTTTTGTTTTTGGGAATGGGGTGATGGCATGACAGTTGAGGACCTCCATTCAAGATAGTGTTTTTCTGTAAAGAAGTATATCCCCCCAATTTCACAGTCGGAATACTAAATCTCACATGGTGAATGAAGTCTCTAGTTACTATCAGAGCTCTCCACTGGCTACATTTTCTTGGTTACAGATATAGTCTTGGGATGCTGAATAATTCGATATTCATCACTTCTGTTTCTGCTATTTGCATTTCTTTCAAAGTTAGTTTTTAAGTTTTTTAATGTGATTCAGACAAATTTGCTCTTGGCTGATTCACCATGTGGTTTATATAACCCATTCAGCTTACTTAGGCAAAGCATCCTCGTTTTTAACTTAGAGGATGGACGAAATAGGCGACATCTACTAGTTGGGAATAGATTTTAGACTTGTTATTGTGTTAGAACTTCTAATACTATTATTGTTACTATTGTTTATATATATATATATATATATATATAACTAACCTTCTTTTTCACTTTTATTTTATTTAGTATCATGAGATGAGTTGAGCTTAACTGAAAAAGTGAGGATTCATATAGCTGATCTCAACTTATTTGGGATTGAGGCGTAGTTGTTGTTGTATCCTCTTTTTATCTTAATTACAGCTTTTGCGTTCTGATTCCTGATATCAGGTAAAACAGCCTCCAGGAGTTCTGGTTGAGCTTAGCTCAAATGACCTGTTCTTATCCCCTGATCGTTTCTTGATCAAGTGTGATAGAGCTACAAGTCTAAGTAATAAAGCTCTGGGTAAGCAGTATGCTAGACGACTTGAAGCTGCATCAAATCAAGTTACTGTTTCGTCCTCTTTCGAGACTTCATGCTTTTCTGTTGTTTGCTCTCCTGACATACGTGGGAAGCGTAGAAGCAGTGTTGTCCTAGCTACATCAGCTGCATTGGGGAATACAGCTGAAGATTCTGAAAATAGATTTGGTACTGAGACTTTAAGCATGTAAGAGTACTGAATGTTTTGTTCCGTTGCTTTCTGTTCTGTTTTGTCTCACTTCTCGATAATATAGCATTTCTTGCCTACAAAGTTTTTCCTATCCGTCCATTTTACCTAATGATTGATTTAAAAGGATTTTTTCTGCACACATTCGTTTCTAATGATCCATTGACCTAATGATTGGTTTACAGATCTGGAGAGACACCTTATAAAAGGAGTTTTGAATCTCCTTCAGCATGGAAATCTCCATGGTTCATGAATTCTTTTCCGCCAAGCACAAGATATGATACAGAACTTGCATTTGAGGTATATACATTATGTGTTTGTCAGTTCTTTTCACATTTATTTATTCATGCTCTTTTGTTTTTGGTTGATAACGGTTCATTTCTGTGCTCATATTTTAGTGCTTTGATTTGTTTTTTCTTTTCACTTGGTAGGATCTTGCGCTTTTTATGAGCCCTGGTGACAGAAGCTATGATGCTATTGGGTTAATGAAGCAATTAAGTGAGCAGACAGCACCTTCAGTTGCAGATGCCCATCAGATCTTGGGAAGTGAAACTCCAGAAACAAATTTGTCGAAAAGGAATTCCAAAAAACAGAAAGCAGATGAAGTTTGTAAGGCTTCAAATGCAACGGTACGTCTGGTCCCAATGTCAGCATGATTACGAATTTTTTATACAAAATGATCTGATAACGCGTCTTTCATATCCCATACATATTGTTATTTTTACAAAATCCTTATGTTTAAATACAGTAATGAGCCTTGAAGCAATGGTAAAGTTGTCTCCGTGTGACCTATAGGCCACGGATTCGAGCCGTAGAATCAGCCACTGGTGTTTGCATCAGGGTAGGCTGCCTACATCACATCCTCTTAGTGTGCGGACCTTCCCCGGATCCTGCATAAACGCGAGATGTTTCATGCACTGGCTGCCCTTAATTTAATCTATTTAAAATATTTCTTTTCCTCATTTTCTATCTAGTCTTTTATATCGTATACTAATTTATTGGCATGTTTTAAACAATAACCTTGCAGTTTTTTACTTAAAACACTTGACCATCATTATCATTCTACTGTAAGTTATGACTTATTAGGAACACAGCTTTCTTGTAGCTTCATATAGCCTTTAATATAGTAAAATCTTTTCTCTCAAATGTCACGCGGAACATAGCTATCCTTGTCTCGCATTATAGCAGCAGAATGACAAACTAGGATATGTGTATCTGATTATATATCTTTCCCTCTACAGAGTGAGAGACGCACACTCGATTTCAATGAATGTGGAACACCAGGAAAGGGAAAGGAAACTACCAAATTTGGCAGCAACAACAGTTTTTCAAGTCCTTCCTCCTACCTGTTGAAATATTGCAGATAACAAGTGTTTTTAAGGTAGAACTTTCGGCTGTAACATTTTTAAGATTTACATGCGTGTGCGTATATATATTGTATACACGGAAGTGGCAACTTCTGTGCTTGTTGCTAATGTTATTGTGGAAACGTTTGGCGGTCGAGTTTCCCCCGAGTTGGCCATTTAAGATTGGCTTTTTTGTCACCAGTAAGTTGAGACAACTGCAACAGGAAAAACGGGCGAACAAATGAATGGAGGACATTTGTCTCTAACGATATATTTGAGGGTACCAATTGAAGTTACTCCTAAAATGTGGATCTTTATCATTGTTGTTTATACTCTGCTAGACATGATCATTTTTCAGTTACCAATAGCTTGTTGAGCTCATAATCCCGGGATTGTTATCGCTTATCCCACATACCAAACGACCCCTAAATTCATTATTCATCATAAAAAATAGAATTTGTGTCGATCCCCGAGGTCCATTAAAAGGTCACTTCTCATCTCGTTCTTACTAAAGTAGGAAGTAAACAGATCAAAGTTTCGACATACTTCTATTATGGAGGGCACGGTTAGGGTAACTGGCCGGCTCCACGAGCCCGATTGGTTGCCGAAGACCATCTCTTGCCTTGAAACCACGAATAAGCTAGATATGAGGGTGATGAATTGCAACCTTAAAGGAGGGGCACATGATTATCGTCACGACCCAAATTTTCCCTCTGTATGATGTCGTGATGGCACCTTGTCTCTACGACTAGGTAAGCCTAGGTAAGAATAATGAAATGAAAACATAAAGTTAACAACTAACTGTTCAAAATACACAACAATTCCAAAACCCGAAACATCGTGAATCACAAACTACAAAAGGAAAATCTAGTGTCTTTATACATCAGAGTCTAACAAAGGAAAAATACAGAAGATAATGGACATGAGAAAGAGTAGAAGGGGACTCCGAGGTCTGCGAACACGACAGATATACCTTAAAGTTTCTAAAGCTGTCCCAGCTCACTGATAGTGCGGCTGATAAGGAGTACCTCGATCTGCACACGAAAAATATACGCAGAGAGTAGCATGAGTATACCACAATCTGTACCCAGTAAGTGTCAAGCCTAACCTCGGTCGAGTAGTGACGAAGTCAGGTCAGGGCCCTACTGGTAAATACATAATAAAACAAGATAGAGTGTAATACCGCAGTAAAAATAAAGGCTGAAATTTACAAGAATGAAATCATAGAAGGTAACAGCTCAATACACACAAATACAACAGGGGATCTCTCGAGATATCGTCTCGTAGTCCCAAACGTAAATGTACAGGGGGATCTCCCGGAATATCGTTCCGTAGTCCCAAAGTAAATATGTAAGAAAGGGGGATCTCCCGGATTATCGTTCCGTAGTCCCAAAGTAAATATGCAAGACAGGGAGAACTCCCGGATTACCGTTCCGTAGTCCCAAAGTAAATATGCAAGACAGGGAGAACTCCCGAGGAACCGCCTCGTAGTCTCAAAAGTAAATACACCGATCAAACGACAAATACACCAGTTAACAGTAAGATTTCTACGGCTATACTGATAAAGAACAAGGAAAACGCAGGAAAATCAACTAGGCATGCTTTACAGAGTTAAAGTAAGCAGTTAAAGTACGCAAACATGTGATATTAGACTAAATAGGATAGCTACACATATTGAAATAACTCAATTAAGAATGAAAATAAATTAATACTCATTAAAATAGTACAACTCAAAATAAAAGGAAAACAGGTTGTTGCTCAGTAAAAAAAATCGGGTTTTACAAAAACTAGCCCGTGTACATACTCGTCACCTCACGTACACGGCGCTCACATATCACAATAGTCCCAAATCCTAAGGGGAT
>AWOL01S0026455.1:19891-30473 GCA_000715115.1 Nicotiana otophora | reverse complement strand
CCCCCCCCCCCCCCCACAAAGTTAGGCAAGTCCCTTACCTCGAGTCAAGCTCAATCAATCCGTAAGAATGGCCTTTCCTCGATTATCCGACTTTGAATGGCCCAAATCTAGCCAATCACAATTGCATATCATGAATACAACCATAATAGACTCATCTAATTAATGAAATCAATACTTTAACAAAAATTCCGAAATTCGCCCTAAAAAATCGACCCGGGCTCACATCTCGGAATCGGGTAAAAGTCACAAAATACGAACATACATTCACTCACGAGTTCACTCGTACCAAAATTTCCACTACCGGTCCAAATCTCCAAAAATTTGATTTTTACCATTTCAAGCCTAAATGAGCTACAGACCTCCAAAACACAATCCGGACATGCCCCTAAGTCCAAAATCACCCAACGGAGCTATCAGAACAGACGAAACTTCATTCCGGAGTTGTCTTCACACAGTTCCGACTGCGGTCAAAATCCTAAGACTTAAGCTCCCGTTTTAGGAACTAAGTGTCCCAAAACACTCTGAAACCCAAAAATAAAATCTCCCAACAAGTCACATAAGTAGAAAAAGGTACGGGAAAATTAGTAAATAGGGGATTAGGGCTAATACACTCAAAATGACCGACCGGATCGTTACATCATCCCCCTCTTAAAACAATCATTCGTCCTCGAACGAACATAGAGACATACCTGAAGTGGTGAAAAGATGAGGATAACAATTGCGCATATCCTGCTCGGTCTCCCAAGTCGCCTCCTGGACCGGTTGTCCCCTCCATTGAACCTTCACATAAGCAATGTTCTTTGACCTTAGCTTTCTGACCTACCTGTCTAAAATAGCCATTGGCTCCTCAACATAAGATAGATCCTTGTCCAATTGGACTGAGCTGAAATCCAATGCATAAGCCGGATCACTATGATACTTCTGGATCATAGAAACGTGGTATAACTCAAAATAAAAGGAAAACAGGCTACTGCTCAGTAAACAAAATCGGATTTTACAACAACTAGCTCGTGTACGTACTCGTCACCTCACGTACATGGCGCTCACATATCACAATAGTCCCAAATCCTAAGGGGATTCCCCCATCCCCATAAAGTTAGGCAAGTCACTTACCTTGAGTCAAGCTCAATCAATCCGTAAAAATGCTCTTTCCTCGATTATCCGACTCCGAATGGCCCAAATCTAGTCAAACACAATTGTATATCATGAATATAACCATAATAGACTCATCTAATTAATGAAATCAATATTTTAACAAAGATTTTGAAATTCGCCCTAAAAAGTCGACCAGGGCTCACGTCTCCGAATCGGGTAAAAGTTACAAAAATACGAACACCCATTCACTCACGAGTTCACTCGTACCAAAGTTATCCAAATCCGATGTCTAAATCCCAATCAAAACTTAGAAATTCGGTTAGGGAACTTTTCCCCCATTTTCCAAACTTTTCAATCCAAATCCGAAATTAAATGGAGAAAACAACTATAGATTAATGAAATACAACCAAAAATGAGTTAGAAATCGTTACCCCAAAGTTCTCTCTGAAAATCCCTCGAAAAATTGCCAATTCTCGAGCTCCCAAGTCCAAAAATGAAGAAATAAATCAAACCCTCAATTTTTCCTCTTTTCTGCCCAGAAATCTCGCTTCTGCGAGCTGTCAACCGTACTTGTGATACCGCACATGTGGAAATTCCATCGCAGGTGTGAAATCACTTAAGGGGGACTGAGTCCGCATTTGCGAACAAGGGGCGCTTCTATGGCGCCGCACCTGCGGCCCAAAGTGTGAGCATGTGCGATTACACCAGGTGCAGCACCTCTAGCAATTGCATAAGTCCCAAATTCAATCTATTAAGCACCCGAAACTCACCCGAGGCCCCCGGGACCTCGACTAAATATACCAACCAATCCTAAAACACCATACGAACTTAGTCGAACCCTCAAACTACATCAAACAACGCTAAAATCACAAATCATCCTCCGTTTCAAACTTAAAGAACTTGCAACAACAACAACAACAACCCAGTAAAATCCCACTAATGGGGTCTGGGGAGGGTAGTGTGTACACAGACCTTACCCCTACTCCACTAATGGGGTCTGGAGAGGCTGTTTCTGAAAAATCCTCGGCTCAAGAAAACAAAAAAGACAAAAGGACAAAATGAGACAATATTAGTATCCCCACAACAATCATGGGAAATATAGGAACACCATGAAATCTAGAAAAAAAATGCAAAGCAAAGGGAGAAAATATTAGTATCATCACATTAATCATAAGAAAAATAGGAACACCATGAAATCCAGAAGAAAGATGCAAAGCAAAAGCGATAGCTAGTAAATAGGACATGCACTGAAAAACGAAATAGTAAGACACAACATTGACACTAGCTATCTTAGACAAAAATACTACATGGCTAGTCCCACAATGGTACGAAGGCACGACTCAACTACCTCCTAACCTACAACCCTAATACTCGACCTCCAAATCTTCCTATCAAGTGTCATGTCCTCGAAAATCTGGAGCCTCGCCATATCCTGCCTGATCACCTCTCCCCAATACTTTTTAGATTGCCCTCTACCTCTTCTCGTGCCCTCCATAACCAGCCGCTCACACCTTCGTACCGGAGTATCTGGACTTCTTATCTGAATATGTCTGAACCATCTAAGCCTCGCTTCCCGCATTTTGTCATCAATGGGAGCCACGTGCACCTTCTCCCGAGTATCATCATTCCTAATCTTATCTATCCTAGTGTGTCCGTACATCCACTGCAACATCCTCATTTCTGCTACTTTCATCTTCTGGATATGTGAGTTCTTAACGGGCCAACACTCAGCCACATACATCATGGTCGGTCTAACCACCTCTTTATAGAACTTACCTTTGAGTATCAGTGGCACTCTCTTGTCACACAGAACTCGAGATGCTAACCTCCACTTCATCCATCCTACCCCAATACAGTGTGTGACATCCTCGTCGATCTTCTCTCCGGATAATTGAACCAAGGTACTTGGAGCTGCCTCTACTCGGGATGACCTGCGAATCAAGCCTCACATTCACACCCACTTCCCCTGGCTCAGTATTGAACTTACACTCCAGGTATTCCGTCTTCGTCCTGCTCAGCTTGAAACCCTTAGACTCAAGAGCCTGTCTCCAAACCTCCAGCCTCTCGTTAACACTGGCTCGCGACTCATCAATCAGAACTATGTTATGAGCGAATAGCATGCACCATGGCACCTCCCCTTGAATATAGTGTGTCAACGCATCCATCACCAGGGCGAATAAGAACGGACTGAGTACAGAACCTTGGTGTAACCCCATTACAACCGAAAAATGCTCAGAGTCGCCTCCTACTCTCCTAACATGAGTCTTAACCCTATCATACTTGTCCTTAATCAACCAAAGAACTTGAAACTTTCAAATTCGATAACTGATGCCGAAACCAACCAAACCACGTCCGATTGATCCCAAAATTTTGCACACAAGTCATATTCAACATTACTGACCTACTCCAACTTCTGGAATCGGAATCCGACCCCGATATCAAAATTTTCACTACTAGTCCAAATCTCCAAAAAATCGATTTTCGCCATTTCAAGCCTAAATGAGCTACATGCCTCCAAAACACAATCTAGACACGCCCTAAGTCCAAAATCACCCAACAGAGCTAACGGAAACGATGAAACTCCATTCTGGAGTCGTCTTCACACATTTCCGATTACGGTCAAAATCCTAAGACTTAAACTCCCGTTTTAGGAACTAAGTGTTCCAAAACACTCTGAAACCCAAAAATAAAACCCCTTGGCAAGTCACATAAGCAGAAAAAGGTACGGGAAAACAGTAAATAGGGAATCGAGGCTAATACACTCAAAACGATCGGCCGAGTCGTTACAGTTATTGACTTGCTACTTTGTGTTTCGGAGTCAAATGATCTTCAATCAAATCCTAAATACAAATATCTAAAGGAAAAAAAAGGCAAAGAACAGTACAAGCTTGATCATGCTCCACATTACATTATTGTTACAACAACAACGACAATAACAAACCTTACTTCTACCTTGTGAGATAAAGAGACTATTTTCGATAGACCCTTGACAGACACTACTTTATTGTTGTAGAGCTTAAAACTTAATAAGAACCTTCACGCAATTTGGTTCTTTCAAGTACTCAAATGCCTTGTTTACATCGTTTAGTGAAACTTCATGAGTCAATAATTCATCTAGTTTGATCTCCTGCATATTCAGAGTGCGTACGCAAATCAAGATTAGTTAGCAATTTATTCGTAACTTTAAATATATAAGTTTTATTTAAAAAAATAGATGAAATGATATTTAAATTCACATTAAAAATTAGATGATTTAACCCTCGTTCTCAAATAGCAAATATTTTTTAGTATTCGTACCTTGTTAATACATTTGTCAAATATATATGGAAGGTCTGTGCGAGTTCTAATGCCACCATAGATGGATCCTTTGAGTGTTCGACCAAGCATGAGAGGAACATAACTCATTTGCCAATCTAATTCAAGTCCAGCACCAAGCAATATCACTGTGCCATAACCCTAATAATTGGTTGTCCCAATATTATTCAAGTCATACAAACATAGTTATTTAAACAAAGTAAAATTAACTACAAAATGAAAAATTAAAAACAATGTTTTTAAATTTCAAAAGTGAAGTTATACAACGTAACATACTAACATATTTGGTATATAATTGCATTTAAAGAGGCTTTAATTAAGGATTTTAAGCTATGCCTAGGGTACAGAAAGTCATTTTCAGGGATGCTATTTAGAGATTAGCCAATACTTATTTTGTCATGAATTTTAAACTAAAAAACTTAATTTCAGGACAAAGAGTTATCCTGAAAAATTGAAATTCAGGACACACTGACTAATTTTTAAATAGCAACTCTTTTGAGTGGCTATCTAGTGTCATTTCTACGATGTGCTATTATATAATTAGATTTTTGGACAAATTTATATAACAGCCTCTAAAGGGATATTTTTGCACAAACCAATCAATAATTTTTCAACCCTCTCAGTCATCAAACTTGCAATATCAAATTCCTTTTTACTCTCTGCTCGATAATGCAATTCCCATGTTCACGTCATATTAGAGCCAAAAAAATAAAAATCTACCGCCATCTTTCTCTTAAAGCCCCGTTTGTCCATAAAATAAAATTTTAAAAAATTTTAAAATGTGTTTGTCCATAAAATTTTGCAAGTTTTTTAAAAAAAATCGAAAATGAGTTTTTCAAACCACTTATTCAAAAAGTTTAGAAATTTTCCTCACTCACAAAACCGCAATATTTTTCAAGTGAAATGCATGTCCAAACATAATTTCAAATTCCAAATATAATTTTTCAACCTAACGCCAAATACTACTTTTTTCAAAAATTATAATTTTTATCTCCAAATGCCTACTAAAAAGCCTCTGAAATTCTAGCATAAAGTATATGATCTGCCGAATCATTTTACTAAATTCTAGAACTTATACTTAATTTCTTTAAGAAAAATTATATTTCCACTCTAGATATATTGTAAAATTTGATAATATTTTGGAGAGTTTTGTAAACATACCATTCTTGTGGATTGAATGGCTTCATTGATCATAAGGTCAGGCACATTTGTACACTCAAAGAAGTAGTCAACACCAAGTCCACAAGTGGCTTCTTTAACTATTTCTGAAACTGATTTTTCACTGACCTTAATATTTATAAAATCAGTAACCCCAAAAATCTTTGCTTTTTCACTCTTTATTTCGTGTATATCAATCCCAATGATTTTGGCTGCCTCTTTTTGTCTAGCTCCTTCTACCACCTGTATTTTCAAGAAACAAAATTTCCTTAATTTAGAAATCGTAAGAAAAGAAAAAAGAGTAAAGGGAGAAATGAATTACTCCATGTTATTTAAGAAAAGAGTTTACCTTCTAAACACTAACAGTATAAAGATACTTATACAATCAGGTCATAATACAATAATTATAGGTACATTTCTATACAATAACAACAACAATAACAAATTATTATTTTGGATAGACCCTCGGCTAAAGAAAAGAAGTATTGACTATAGGTACATCTCTATGATAAGTATATACTATTAGCAATTGATAGTGTAATTGGTAAATAACATGTTAAATTATATTGGTAGTGTTATTTTTTTGGAAGTATCCGTGTATATTTAAAAAGCTTATAAATAAACTACCAAATAATAAATAAGTGTTTTGATCAGGCTTTGGAAACAAATACCTCCCCTCTCAGTAGCTTTTGTTAACAAAGCTACTATTATTTAAAATAATTTCTCACAAATTTTTACTCTTTTTTCAATGTTCCCCCCCCTTTTTGCTATTAGTTAGGATGGGGAATGAGAAATTTACTTTAAATACAAACTATTACCTTTTGGAAAATCGATCACTTAGTGTTCAAAAAACTCAAGGACATATGCGAGAATTTTAGTAGGTGGTGCCAATATTTGAAGAATTAAGCAAATGAATAAATTACTGTAATAACAAACGGTGTCATTTATTATATTTATACCTAATTTTTAATTATTATTTATATATACATATTATGGAAAACAATTCGACAAAGTGTTGTCACGTGACACCGCTTGAAACAAGGTGTCTACGGCCTAATAGTGTAGATTCAGAACACTTAGGGATCGTTTGGTTGGAGAAGATGTTATATATCTCGGAACTATAATAATAGAGTCATTAAATAATAAAGAAATTATTTAGCGAATATACTTACGCCAAGTCCAACACCTCCAAGACCAAGTACAGCAAAAGTTGATCCTTTTTCAATATTGACATCCTTAAATGTTGATCCAAATCCAGTTGTAAATGCACAACAAAGGAAAGCAGCATGTTCAATAGGGAGCCTAGGATCAACCTTAATAACATAATTTTGATCAAGAACTAAGTATTCTGATAATGTTGAGCAGCTAACATGGTGGTAAATCCTTTGCCCTTTAATTGACATTCTTGATGTTCCATCTAACAATAATCCACTGAAATTCAAAGGGTATTTATGGCATAAATTGGACTTTTTAGACTTGCAATTGGGACATTCTCCACATTCTCCTAAGAAATGTGGTATCACTATGTCTCCTTCTTTCAAATATTTGACCTTTTCACCCACACTTTCTATCACACTGCAGCAACAGCAACAACAACAACAATAACAAAAAGAAAAAAAGAGGAGTTTCAGTTAAAAAATACACAATATTAACTTGGAAGAAATTTTCATGTTGTTAAGTACATTATTTTTATAGTTGCGGTGTTCAACCAGTTTGCGCGCACCTTGACTAATTTCAGAGAATACTTGCTTTCTTCCACCAGTATAAGTACCGGGTAGCTCTATCTACCAAGGCCTCGACATAGAAGAATTAACTTAAGGGATCTTTACACAAGTAACCAGAGATATTCATTGTTTTCTTTTTCTAACTATATACATAGATTATATATTGATTATTATACACATATAATACATAAATTATGCATATATACCTCAACCGACTATTTTTAGTTTAAGCGGTTGGGTGAGCGGCTATTTGGGTTAATTCTTCTTAACTTAAATAACCGTCTATCCAAGCGCTTAAACTTAAAATAACCGATGTATGTATAATATATGAATAATCCACGTACATTATATACATAATCGTGCATAATCATTATATGATTGATGTATATTGGCTAGAAAAGGTAAATAGTGAATTCGATCGGCTATTTGTGTAAATATTCCCATGGGAAAAAATCACCGAATACTTTTGCCTCTGCTGAGATTTAGAACCTAAGATATCATGGTTTTTAACCCACTTTATTAATCACTAGGTCACGCACTTGGGTACATGTTATATCGTTTTGCAAGATTTGCCCAAAAAAGTCATTTTTGAAAAGTAACACATGACAATAATTTAAGAGCATGCATGATTGGGTTTGTAATTATTTAGATCAGCGATTGCTATTCAGCTAGCTAAGAAACAATTTCATATAAATAATAGTTAGTTATGAGAAAATTTGATCTTTGTACTATAGTTTAACATTGATTTTGATTCATAAAAAGTACCCAAATCTTTATCAATAAAGCACAATGAAACAACTTTAAATAGATAATCGGCAGCTCGCTGGGTACAAGACAAAAATGAGATTAAATGTTGTAATACAAATCATTTAAAAACGAATCGAAAAATCGTACCAAATCGAAAAGTCAAATCAAACCGATTAAATAACTCGACTAGGTTTGATTTGATTTGATATTGAGTAAAAAAATCGAACTAAACCGACATATAAATATATAATTTTTATATATACTTTTAAGATTTTATATAGAATTATTTTTTAAAAATATCTAGAAATATTTGGGATTCTCTTGCGGGATATAATATCTAATAATATATGTAGTGCTCCATATTTATTAGCCTTAAGTAATGGATTGTATGGTCACGTCAATCTCTAATTTGTTATTCCATATTCATATCATATGTTAAGATCTATTAAATTATTATATTTTTTTCGACAACAACAACAACAACAACCCAGTATAATCCCACTAGTGGGGTCTGGGGAGGGTAGTGTGTACGCAGACCTTACCCCTACCCTGGGGTAGAGAGGCTGTTTCCAAATGACCCTCAGCATCCTTCCCTCCAAGAACTCTCCACCTTGCTCTTGGGGTGACTCGAATGTGAAGTGATTATTATTATTAAAGTATCATATTGATTTTTATATTTAATTACTAAATTCGGTTAACCTTGAAAGTGTACATCAACGAAATATTATTGTCAGATGACTAAAACTATTATGTGTTACTAAGAAAATTCTCTCATATAATATTTTAATAGATAATATGTTTGTTAACTTTTTATATTTTTACTAAACATATATTTTCTTATAAACAATTTAACAAAGTAAGATTGAAATAATATTTAAGTATCAAAATACCCGAAAACCACAAAAAGTCCGATAAAACCGAACCAATCCAAACCGATATAGTGGGTTTGGTTTGGCTTTGATAAAAACCGAATCAACCCGGTCCATGTACACCCCTAGTTCTAGGGTTCGATCCCTACGAATGGAAATTATTTTTTAGTAGGGAGCACTTTCCCCTTTAAAAATAAGCCTTATTACGCGACATGATTTTGGATTAATCGAGACCAAATACGAGTTTTCGAACACTGAATGAAAAATAAAAAATATAAAAAATGTGTTTGCATTTGTTGAGTGAGAGAGAGATTTACCCAACTCCTTCATGCCCAGGAATGCGAGGAAACAAAGGCTGGGAATTGAGACAACAAAAAAGAACCAAAAAGGGAAGAAAGAAAGAAACTAATTGTTAGAAATTAATATATGTGTGTAATATGACAAAGGTTACTTATAAAAAAATTGTCATAGGTTACGTTGCTTGGAGTTTTCAAATATATTATCGTATTCGTGTCGGATTCTCCAAAAAAGTACCAAGTACTTTTGAAGGATCTGACATGCACACAGTGATATTTTTGAAGAGTCCTAACAACAACGTTGATGTAAGAGCAAACAAACCCACCTTTGGAAAGCCATTGCAGCATAGAACATCAGTTCCACACAGACTTGCATACATCATTTTAATTCTAACTTCTGTGGAATTTGGTGGATCCACTTCTATCTCCTCCAATTTCAATTCCTCTCCTGATTTCCATACTACCGCAGCTGCATTTTTGGGTGCAAATTAAATCAACTATTAATATATACCATCAAAACAATTTTTTTTTAAAAAAGCCAATTACTCGCTAAGTAGAGAAATCATTCAGGAGCGAAGCTACGGTCGGCCAAGGATGGTTAGTTGAACATATTTACTCGGAATGAACACCCCTTAGTAAAATTTCTGATTTTGTCACTCATTGGAAGAGAAAAATATTTTCTTTTTTATTTCCTAATAATTAAGTAGTAGAGAAAAAATCTCACCTTTACAAGAAATGACCCTGTGACTGTCTGAATTCATTATTATGGTGTAGTAGAAATGGAGAGAACTTGAGAAGAAAGAAGAAGAGGAGGAGGACTTGTTGAAATAATTAGTTCAAATGACTTAGTGCAGGAACAAATGTTATGAGAATTTAAACAGAGCTAAAGTTGGGAGTTTTGTGTTTTGGCATGAGAAAAGCATGTTGTTTTGGAAGAAAAGATTTTGTAATAGTACCATATACAAATGAAAGTTGGCAACTAACCTAGTACTCACTTGATATATCTCTGAAACGAAGACAAAAAAGGACAAGTTACAAATTTGGTCGACCGGCAAAAAGTTAATTATATTCACTAGTTAAAACAATTGACCCTTCGGGTTTGCCCATTTGGAGGGTGGTCATCCACCCGGGATCGAATTCCCCCTCAATGTCTTCTGGGTTGACTCTGTCGCACAGGGCTTACCTAGTGCGATTTACATCCCCTGTGTAGTTTTCAAGCTACTACACGAGGAAGGTTTACCCAGTGCGCATAAAGAGCTCACCCGAATGGTAGAGGCCGTGGCAGAGATTGCAGCGGCTGCGGATTTCCCCTCTTACCAAAAAATAATAATAATAATAATAATAATATATATATATATATATAGAGAGAGAGAGAGAG
>AWOL01S0026455.1:0-17827 GCA_000715115.1 Nicotiana otophora | reverse complement strand
TATATATATATATATATGTCGGCTATTATTTTTGAAAGCGGCTATACTGTATAGTTTTTCCAAAAACAAACTGGTGTAGTTGTGGGCCGATAGTGTTAGTTAGGGGTGCTTATCGGGCAGATCGGACGGATATTAATACTTAATTGTTTGGCTTATCAATTATCGATTATCGGTTTATAAATGTAGTAATCCACTAGCCAACTAATAAGACATCGGGTGGATTGGTAATGGATTAGCGATTATCGGACGGTTTATCGGCTAAATCAAATAGACAATGAAAAAGAATTAGAGAATTAGAGATAAGGAAAAATTTAGGATATGCCATCTTTGGATTGTATTCAATTACCATAGTGAACATTTATCTTGAAACTTATACCTGATTAAATATTTTATCCTCCCCACTAAACAAAAAGAAGAGATAGGAAATAAAAACATAATCTGGATAATATTGTCACGACCTGAAATTTTCCACCTTCAGGATCGTGATGGCGCCTAACATTTCACTTGCTAGGCAAGCCAACGTTAAAATAACCTTAACTATTTTAAAGCAAATTTAATTAAATAGAAATCAATTACTGAGATAATGTACGAAAGACCATAAATACAAAATTATCAAAATACATCACCCGAATCTGGTGTCATAAGTGCACGGGCTACTAAAATAATACAAATAAAGGTCGGAATAAAATTCAAGTTGTTTGAAAGATACTGAGCTAAAATAGAAGGGGACTTCAGAACTGCGAACGCTGTGCAGTTATACCTCAAGTCTCCACTGGTAGCTGTATCCGAGCAATTCTAATGTACGTCGTTGGGACCAACTCTGAAATATGCATAAGAAGTGCAGAGTACAGTATCAGTATAACCTACCCCATATACTGGTAAATGTCGAGCCTAACCTCGACGAAGTAGTGACAAGGCTATGACAAGACACGCACGTAAATAACCTGTACGAGTATATACAAATACAAAGTAACCATAATACAATAGTTAACAAGTTCTAAATTGGGAGGGAACATGCGAAGAGGAATGATATAATAATTTTAGCAGGAGATTTATCATTTAGCAGTCAATTAATTCATCAATAATAAAATAAGCAAATGATAATATAAAGATGGCACGGCACCACCCTTCGTGCTTTTACTCTCATTTGACACGGCATCACCCTTCGTACTTTTACACTCTCTGATATTGACACGGCATCACCTTTCGTGCTTTTACACTCACAAATGGCACGGCAACGCCTTTCGTGCTTTTACACTCACAAATGGCACGACAACACCCTTCGTGCTTTTACACTCTTCCTTACCATGATAATGATATTATAATTAATAAAAATGGCACAGCTTCACCCTTCGTACTTTTTGTAACGACCCGACCGGTCATTTTGAGAGTTATAGCCTCGATCCCCTATTTAACTGTTTCTTCCATATTTATTTATGCTATTGTGACTTGCCGGGAAGTTTCGTTTTGAGTTTTGGAGTGTTTTGGGACACTTAGTCCCTAAAACGGGAGCTTAACTCTTAGAATTTTGACCGTAGTTGGAACTGTGTGAAGATGACTCCGAAATAGAGTTTTGTCGGTTCCGTTAGCTCTGTGGGGTTATTTTGGACTTAGGAGCGTGTCCGGATTGTGTTTTGGGGGTCCGTAACTTATTTAGGCTTGAAATGGCGAAAGTCGAATTTTTGGAGATTTGGATCGGTAGTGAAAATTTTGATATCGGGGTCGGATTCTGATTCCGGAAGTTGGAGTAGGTCTGTAATGTTGAATATGACTTGTATGCAAAATTTGGGATTAATCGGACGTGGTTTGGTTGGTTTCGACATCGGTTGTCGAATTTGGAAGTTTCAAGTTCTTTAAGTTTGAATCGGAGGATGATTTGTGATTTTAGCGTTGTTTGATGTGGTTTAAAGACTCGACTAAGTTTGTATGGTGTTATAGGACTTGTTAGTATGGTTGATTGAGGTCCCGGGGGGCCTCTCGTGAGTTTCGGATGGTTATCGGATCATTTTTGGACTTGGAAGATCTTTCTGGTGCTGGTTCTGCTATAATCGCACCTGCGCAAGGCTGCCTGCAGGGGCGAGAAAATTGGCGTAGAAGTGGATATGGGCAGCCTGAGCTGGGATCACAGGTGCGAGGTTAGTTCCGCATCTGCGATGCTCGCAGATGCGAGAGAGGAATCGCAGATGCGAAGTTAGACCGCAGAAGCGCAAAGCATTTCCGCAAAAGCGCACGCGCAAGTGCGGCCCTTTATCGCAAATGCGGAGGCAAATGGGGTAAGTGATTTGCACAGATGCGCATATTTTCTGTACAAGCGCACCCGCAGGTGTGAGCCCAGGCTCCGCAGGTGTGGAAATACCTGGGCAGTGCTTAAAACTGAAGGGCTTCGCGAGTTTTGTCATTTTGGACTTTGCAAACTCGTTTTAGGGAGATTTGTGAGAGCATTTTTGAGAGATTTCTTGAGGTAAGTCCCTTGTGTTTATTTTGATCAATAATCTTGCTTCCCTATTTATTTTTCCACCTAGTTAGTGTGTATTTAAGGTGAAATTTGGGAGTTTGAGACTAGGGATTTGGAAAGTTTGAATTGTGGATTTGAAGGATCATTTGGTGTTGGATTTTAGTAAATTTGATATGGTTAGACTCGTGAGTGAATGGGCTTTTAAATTTTGTGAATTTTATCCGATTTCGAGACGTGGGCCCGGGTCAACCTTTTAGGGCGAATTTCAAAATTGTTGTTAAAGTATTGATTTAATTAATTGGATGAGTCTATTATGGTTGTATTTATGATATGTAATTACTTTTGGCTAGATTTGGGTCATTCGGAGCCGGATGTTCATGGGAAAGGCATTCTTACCGATTGATTGAGCTTGGTTCGGGGTAAGTAGCTTGCCTAACCTTGTGTGGGAAAACTTCCCGTAGGATTTGTACTATTTTTGATATATGGGCGATGTGTACATGAGGTGACGAGTACGTACACAGGCTAATTGTGTAAACACACGATTTTCTACTAAGTAATAACCTGATTTTCCCTTCTTAATTGAGTTTCATCAGCATGTGTAGTATCCTGCTAGATTAGAATAGCATGTCTACTTGCCCTAACTGTTTACTTGAACTACGTGCAATATGTTTAGTGAATTTACATATTTTTCCTTAAGTGGTATTTCGGTTGAACTGTAGAATTGCGTGTTGTAACTATTGAATTCTATTGTTTTCGTTGCATACTTACTTTGGGACTACAGAACGGTATTCAGGGAGATTCCCATGTACTGCATATTACTTTGGGACTACGGAACGGTATTCCGGGAGATCCTCCTGTACTGTATATTTACTTTGGGACTACAGAACAGTATTCCGGGAGATCCCCTTGTACTGCACATTTACGTTTGGGACTATGAGACGGTATCTCGGGAGATCCCCTGTTGTGTTTCTGTGTACTGAGCTATTACCTTCTATGATTTCATTGTTGTTAAATTTTGGTATTACGCTCTATCTTGTTTTATTATATATTTACCAATAGGGCTCTGACCTGACCTCGTCACTACTAGACCGAGGTTGGGCTTGTCACTTACTGGGTACCGATTGTGGTGCATGCTACTCTCTGCACATGTTTTTCGTGTGCAGATCCAGATACCATTTATCAGTCTCACTATCAGTGAGTCGGGACAACTTTGGAGACTTCAAGGTATATATGTCGCGTCCGCAGACCTCAGAGTCCCCTTCTACTCTTTCGCATGTCCATTATCTTCTGTATTTATCCTTTGTTAGACTCTGATGTATAAAGACACTAGATTTTCCTTCTGTAGCTTGTGATTCACGATGTTCCGAATTTTGGGATTGCTGTCTATTTTTGAATAGTTGGTTATTGTACATGCCAAGAGGCATGGTTCCCAGTTAGTTGTTAAATTTATGTTTTCATTTCATTATTCTGCCAATGTTAGGCTTACCTAGTTGTAGAGACTAGGTGTCGTCACGACATTACACGGAGGAGAATTTGGGTCGTGACACTTTTACACTCTTCCTTACCATGAAAATAATTATATAAATTCGGAAGGGTATTTAAATACGGGGATATACACTTATCAATCAATTCAATACCAAAATACCGACTTAACCTTCCAAAATATTCAATAATAATTTCACGAATAATAATCAAATACCCAATAATAAACTTAAGCAGGGATATCTTTAATTAAATAGACAATTATTCACAATAAACAATTTTCACTTGCATGCTTTGACTCAACCACAACACATAAGTACTCGTCACCTTACATATACGTTGTACCTACACATTAAATCATGTAGCAAATAGACAAATAAGTCCTACTCCCTCAAGTCAAGGTTAACCACGACACTTATATCGCCTTGCAACCAAATTCAGGAATCCAATAAACCTTTGCCTCGCGAATTCGTGTCCGAAATCTTCAAATCTAGACATAAATAATTCACTATACTCAATACAAATCGTAGAAATTAATTCCATATGAATTTACTAATTTTTCGGATTAAAATCCGTAATTCATCTCAAAAATCATCAGTGGGGCCCACGTCCGATGTCAAATGGACCTTCAAATCATAATTTTTCGTTTTTGAGAAGTTTTACAAAAATTTCAATTTCTTGCATCTAAATCCGAAATAAGTGATGAATATAGATATGAATTTATGAAATATAATAACTTTTGGTTATAAAACACTTACACAATTCAAAGTCGTGAAAAATCCCTTTGAAAATTCCTAAATTCGTGCTTGAAATGTCTACATATGAGAAAAATCTCGGACTCTTCGATTTATACACTGCCCAGTGATTTTCGCTACTGCGGTGGACTTGACCGCGGCTGCGGTCTCGCTTCTGGGGAACCAAATGCGCATTTGCGCTACCTTCCGCTACTGCGATCGAAGGATCCGCTTCTGCGGACGCGCGAGTGTGTTCAAGGTTCTGTACCTAAGGCTCTTTGCCCAGCTTACCCAAGCCGCTTATGTGAGAGATTTCTTGCTTCTGCGGCCAAGGCTTCGTAGAAGCGAAGGCACTAGAAGCAGCAAAATTCCAGATTTTGCTTAAGTCTAATTTTTATTCCGAATTCGATTCGAATCACACTTGGGGTACTTGGGACCGCGTATGAATATAGGATCAAATCCCATAACATAATACGGACTTACTTAGGGTCTCATAACACGTCAAACAACACTGAAATTACAATTCACACCTCGATTCGAACTTTTGAGTTTTAAACTTTTCAATTTGCAAATCTCGTGCCAAAACATATTAAATGAATTTGGAATGACTTCAAATTTGGCACATAAGTCATCAATTATATAACGAATCTATTTTAATTTTCGAAATTGGATTCCGACCCCGATATCAAAAAGTCAAATCCGTGGTCAAACTTTGAAAATCTTTAGCCTTTAAATTACTAATATTGTTTGGAATATGAATTAAATAGGTAATTAAAACCAACATGGGAACAAATATGAATATAACAACCTCCCAAGACTTGTAGTACTGAGTCACGAACTCTAACTGAATACATAAAATGATCTCAAGGATCAAATACTAATTACTGTTTGAATAATAAACAACAACACAATAAAATGGAAAGACTCCAAGGAACTGCGATGACCAAGCAGCTCTACCTTGAATCCTTGCGATCCCACTCTAACTCTGTCTGGGTCCGATATCTCCAATACCTGGCTCTGCACAAAAATGTATAGAAGTGTAGTATGAGTATACCACGGTCGGTACCCAGTAAGTATCAAGACTAACCTCAGTGGAGTAGTGACGAGGCACAGTCAAGACACTCACTAGTCAAATAATCGGTACAATATAGCATACAAAAATAATAAAAAATAAATAGCAATGATAGCAACATCAATCAACTAGGGATTTAAACAGTAAGGCAACAAGAACTCCATAAATAGTACTCAAACGAATAATAAACATGGGTACAACCAATTAATCAAATCCTTAAAAATATACATCATTTATCTATAAATTTTTCAATAAAAGTCTCTAGAATATTATCCTTTTCAATAAATATATTTCGAATATACTGCCTTCAAATAAATATCTTTCCATTATAATTCTTTCAAATAAATGTCTTTTGAATATAATTCTTTCAAATGAATATCTTTCGAATATAATTCTTTCAAGTAAATATCTTTCAAATATACTTCTTTCAAGTAAATATCTTTCTAATATAATACTTTCAAATAAATATCTTTCTAATATAATTCTTTCAAATAAATATCTTTCTAATATAATTCTTTCAAATAAAAGTCACCATGTGACACCTCATTTAACTTTCCTGGCGTGAGAAATATATTCAACATATCACATCAAATGGCATGGCAATACCTTCGTGCACTTGTCTCGTTCTCACCCAATATATATATATGTAAAATCAATTGGCATGGTAACACCCTCCGTGCATTTATATCTTTCTCACTGTGCATACATATAACAATAACAACTAGGTAGGAGAAATGCCAATAACAATAAAAGAAATAAAGTGGAGGCATACATGAAGCAACAACGACTACATGTCACATAGAAAATATAGGTGCAAAATAACATATCAAGATAAAGGCATGAATGTATACACAACAAAACGATATCACAATTTAATGTATGTCTCTTATCCTCGCCTGCACGGAAACACCCTTCGTGCCATGAATATATGATAATATAAAAATAATTACACGGCATCACCCTTCATGCTTTACACTCTCAAATGGCATGGCATCACCCTTCGTGCTTTACATTATCAAATGACATGGCATCACCCTTCGTTCTTTACACTCTCAAATGGCACGGCATCACCCTTCGTGCTTTACATTATCAAATGACATGGCATCACCCTTCGTTCTTTACACTCTCAAATGGCACGGCATCACCCTTCGTGCTTTACATTATCAAATGACATGGCATCACCCTTCGTTCTTTACACTCTCAAATGGCACGGCATCACCCTTCGTGCTTTACATTATCAAATGACATGGCATCACCCTTCGTTCTTTACACTCTCAAATGGCACGGCATCACCCTTCGTGCTTTACACTCTCAAATAGAACGTCATCACCATTCGTGTTTTACACTCTCGAATGGCATGACATCACCCTTCGTGATTTACATTATTCCTTACCAAGCACATGTATATCATTAACAAGCAAGGTAGGATGCATAAATAATCATCAAGGAGAGTGTTTAAACCACAACACAATACGACAATTCATATCACAATTTGCCACTGACCACGACCAAATTCCAAATATGTAGCTGTCACGGCCCAAAATCTACCCCGTCGTGATGACGCCTATCTCGATACTAGGTAAGACGATAATATCAATAAACCACAATTTCTTTTAAGTTTGAAAATATAATTATTAAATACAATACGAAATCCCACAATTACTGAAACGAACACTCCCCAAAACCTGGTGTCACTGAGTACATGAGCATCTAATATGAATACAAGTCTCGAAAAGTACAGTCTACAATAGTCTAAGACCAAAATACAGTAATACAGATGTAGGTAAGGAGAGACAAGGTCTGCGAAATACGGCAGCTACCTCTTAATCTCCAAAAAATCAGGTGTAAGGAAGAATCAACACTCACTATGTCTGGAACACCTAGATATGCACACGAAGTGCATGGTGTAGTATGAGTACAACCAACTCAGCAAGTAATAATAATAAATAAGAAACTGAAGATAGTGACGAGCTATAAAATTATAGTTCATGTGCATTAATACCAGCAAAGAATAGACATGCTTTCAAATTCGGCAGTTTAAGTCAAATCAATTTTATACAATTCAAGTTCATGTAATCCGGATATAGAATTGTTCAGAAATCTCACCACAATAACAGATAGAAACTAAGGGCATCAATCAATGAAAAACAAGTACAGCCTCTCAGGACAACAATCACTCACTAGGCTCCCATCTCTCAGCACTCACACTCAATGGGTACCCGCGCTCACTAGAGGTGTAAAGACTCCGGAAGGGCTCCTACAGCCCAAGTGCTATAATCTGCACGGACAACTCACGTGCTTCACGGATAACTCACGTGCCATAATATAAATATCTGGATATGCACGGCCAACTCACGTGCTGCACGACCAACTCACATGCTGTAGTATAATATAAGGATCCGCACAGCCAACTCGCGTAATGCACGGACAACTCACGTGTTGCACGGCCAACTCACGTGCTATAGTTTAATATCTCACAATCATGCCCTCGGCCTCACTCAGTCATAAAGCTCTCCAGTCTCTCGGGCTTTCAACAATCATAAAATAAACCCAAACAACAATGATATGACTGAGTACAAAACAACAATTTAAGCAGATAATTCAATATGTACACAACCTCTGTGGGTCCCAACAATATCAACATATAGCTTAAGCATGGTTTCTAGCATGACTTATAGTCAAATTTCCACAACACATAGAGAGCACATAACTATCAACAAGTTATTCAATTTTATAGTTTCCACGAGACGGACCAAGTCACAATCTCCTCGGTGCAAGCCCACACGCCCGTCACCTATCATGTGCATCACCTCCAAAGTAATCACATGATACCAAATTTGAGGGTTTCATACCCTCGGGACCAGATATAAAATTGTTACTTATCTCAGAGCGTGAAATTCTTCACTATGCTATGCCTTTGCCTCGCAAATCGGCCTCTGGATACCTCGAATCTAGTCACAAATAATTCATTTCAGTCAATAAAATTTATTGTAATTAATTCCATAAGAAAATGTTAATTGTCCATAAAACTCCGAAATTACACTCCAAAAATCGCATGTGAGGCCCATGTCTCGGAACCCGATAAAAGTTACAAAATCTGTAAGCACATTCCACCACGAGTCTACCCATACTAATTTTACCAAAATCCGACCTCAACTCAACCTCCAATTCATCAAATCTTATTTCCAAATCCCTAAGCTCAAATCTCTGATTTACACCTCAAAACATGTAATCTAGTCGGATTATTCGATGGTAATTCAATATTATGGAATAGAAATGATCACAAGTGTCTTACCTCAAGTTTTCCTCAACTTCTCTCTCAAAATCGCCACAAAAGCCGTGCTTGAAGGTCCAAAAATGGCAAAACTCGGAACCCCTTCGATATGTATATTGCCCAGGGGTTCCGCACCTGCGACTCACTTAGCCGCTTCTGCGGTCTCGCAAGTGCGAGAATTCAACCGTTTCTGGGGTTTCGTCAAGCCTCCACTGGAGCCGCTTCAGCGAGCTAGGAGCCGCTTCTGCGGGCTTGCATTTGCGAGGCTAGCTCTGCTTCTGCGGAAAAATCGCTTTGCGATGGCTGGTGCGCACGTGCGGCTTCGCACATGCGATCAAACCTCCGCAGGTGCGAAAATACCAGAAGCAAAAATTCCAGTAGTGGTTTGAAGTTTGAATTTGATCCGTTAACCATCTGAAACTCACCCGAGGCCCCCGGGACCTCAACAAAATATACCAACAAGTCCTAAAACACCATACGAACTTAGGCGAACCCTCAAATCACCTCAGACAACGCTAACAATATGAATTATACCCCAATTCAAACCTAATGAACTATGAAATTTCAAGTTTCTACAAATGACTCCGGAACGTATCAAATCACGTCTGGTTGACCTCAAATTGTGCACACAAGTCATAAATGACATAACGGAGGTATTTAAATTTTTAGAACTGGATTTCGACCCCAATATCAAAAGGTCAGCCCCCTTGTCAAACTTTCCAAAATTTCAACTTTCGGTATTCCAATCCTAATTCCACCACAGACCTCCAAATAATTTTCCGGATACACTCCTAAGTTCAAAATCACCATACGAAGCTATTGGAATCATCAAAATTTAAATCTGGGGTCGTTTACATATAAGTCTGTATCCTGTCACCTTTCTAACTTAAAGTTTTCAATAATGAGACTAAGTGTCTCATTTCACTCTGAATTCCTTCCGGACTCGAACCAACTACCCCGGAAAGTCATAAAATAATTGTAAAGCATAAATTGAGCATTAAATGGGGAAACAGGGTTATTATACTCAAAACGACCGGCCAGATCGTTACAATAGCAGAATTAATAATTTTCTCAACAAATAGCTCAATGCTCCACACAACGTATATAAAACCTCAAAATAATCAACAGAGGTGAAAAATACTCAGTATAGGGCAACGCCTTTATTAATCCAAATTCTTGATAATTATATTAGCTCCTCAATTAAACTTATTTAATAAATATTTGCAGATAAGTACTCCATCATGAATTAAATTCCAAGAAAAATATCAAATCAACAAACACACGTAATTCACATAAAATCCAAGTGACAATAACACCGAATTATTATATAAAATACAAATTTGACAAATAAGGAATGAGGCTTGATAATTCAAGGATTTACTAATGCCAACAATTATCCAATTTAATACATAAAAATGCCTAAAACTTTAAACCAATAAACATTGCACATATAAGCCCGAGTACGTACTCGTCACCTCGCGTACACGGCTTCCAATCACACGATTTCCACATAAGACTCAATGCCTAAGGGGTAATTCCCCCACTCGGGGTTAGGCAAGATACCTACCTTTTTGAAGTTAGGTCGATATTCCAAAATAGCCATCTTGCTTGAATTGATCTCCGTACAGCTCGAATCTATCCAAATTAATTGTATAACTTCATTAAAATTTATCGGAAACAATTCCGGATAATAAAACGTCGACTTGAAAATTTATTCTAAAAAAGTCAACAAAAGTCAACGCGGGACTCGCCTCTAGGAACCCGACATAAATTTCATGAAATCCGAACACTCATTCCGATATGGGTTCAACCATACCAATTTTATCCAATTCCGATAATAACTTGACCTCCAAATCTTAAATGTTCGTTTTTGGAAGATGTTTCAAAAATCTTGATTTCTTCCATTTAAATCTGAATCAAAGGATGAATATAACCATAGATTTATGAAATATAATCACAAGGGAGTCAAGAACACTTACCCCAAATTTTGTGGTGAGATTTATCTCTGAAAATCACCCAAACCGAGCTCCCCAACTCTATTTTGTGTTATGAACTCAAAACTCCCGTTTTGGGACTTTTAATTCTGCCCAGATATACCTTCATCGCGTTCATGGAGCACAAACTCGACTGCCTAGAATTAACCCTTCACGAAGACGACATAAGCCTCGCGAACGGGAAGCTTTGTTGTCCTCTTACTTCGCGAGCGCGGCACACTACATGCGAACGCGAAGGCCAAACGTACGGGGTCCCCAACTGCCTTCTCTTCTTTACGAACGCGAGCCAATCTTCGCGAACGTGTAGCTTTAACACCAGTTCCTCTTCGCGAACGCGATACCTCCCTCTCAAACATGAAGAGCAAATCTTGCTTGTCTCAAATTCTCCTTCGCAAACGCGAGGACCCACTCGCGAACGCGAATAAGGAAACGAGAAGCAGCACACCAGTAGTCTTCAGCCAACATGCCAAGTCCAAAATAATCCGTTAACCTTATGAAACTCACCCGAGACCCTCGAGACCTCAACCAAACATACCGTCAAGTCCCATAACATCATACGAACTTAGTCGAACCCTCAAACAACGCTAAAACCACGAATCATACCCCAATTCAAGCCTAATAAACTTTGAAATTTCAAGTTTCTACCAATGATGTCGGGGCCTATCAAATCAATCTGAAATGACTTCAAATTTTGCACACAAGTCATAAATGACATAACGAAGCTATTCAAATTTCCAAAATCGGATTCTGACTCCGATATCAAAAAGTCAACCCCCCGGTCAAACTTTCCAAAAATTCATCTTTCTCCATTTCAAGTCACATTCTTCTACAGACCTCAAAATAATTTTCCGGACATGCTCCTAAGTCCATAATCACCATACGTAGCTATTGACATCATAAAAATTCTATTCCGGAGTCGTTTGCTCAAAAGTCAACTCTCCGGGTAACTCTTTTCATTTAAGCTTCTAAATAAGGATTGTTCTTTTAATTTAATTCCGAATCTTCAGTAAATCAAACTCGACCACACCCGCAGGTCATAATACATATTGCTAAGCTGCTTGAGACCTTAAGTCACTGAACGAGACGTTAATTCTTAAAACGATAAGTCAGGTCGTTATATTCTCCACCTCTTAAACAAACATTCGTCATCGAACATGCTAAGAATTATTCTAAAGTTACCAAATTGATGATTTTACTTTTACGCATATACTCACGGTTGATCCCACGTTACTGCATTTGAGATAAGCCCGACAACACCATCTCATTTGAGATTATTGTTTTTATCCATATTTGTAAATTTTAAGACCAATTTCTTACACTCCAAACATTTTCAAAAGGCCTGATTTTCACAACAACTCATGATATTAGTCTCAACTGGCTATAGCAACTCGTGCCTACACTCATATCAACTTATTTCTTCTTTCGCAGATAGCAATCTCCCAAAGTTTTCAGAAATTTCGGCAGAGTCTCCCCTGTAATTGGGCCTAACCACCTGCCAGAGTAACACCAAAACAACTCCTAACAACACGTCCACACCCCAACAAAGCACCACAATGTATATATCAATAACACTAATCTCAGCATAACAAGCATTGCATTATCATAATGATATCAAGACATGAAGCACATCATACGTATGCCCATCACCACATCTCTGGTCTTAATAATTGTTCATAGCTGATTACAACATTGTCAATTAATCTCATATTAACCAAAACATCATTTCAAATTTTCACAACACTGACAACAATATGTGAGGCATGAAGACCTCATAATTATTTACCCGACTTAACAAGTGACATTTAATGCCACCTAGGCACTCATCTCATAGGCTAAAACTCAATAACTATAGCACAATTATGGCACAGAAACACATAAAAGAATTATCACATAAGCCTATCATGCAAGACTCCTTATTAGTACTATGGTACAATTTCAACTTCACAAAGGTAGAATTTAACCTCATAAATATTTTACCACAAGAACCTCGTCCTCATATAACTTTCACTGCGGCTTGTAGCCCAGTGTAAATATTTCACATCATATAAAAATGTGAGGATCTCGTCCTCAACTCTGAATCACAAATATTTTGTACATTGTGCCAACTGAAATTTTCAATTTCCTTTCTTTCTTCTTTTCAATAAATTTCGTAAACTATTTTTCACAACATATAATGAAACCACATACTGGTAGGGCATAAAATTCATAAAATTAGAATCAATTATTTCGAAACATATAAAAACCATTGTAGTGAATAATAAAAAAATTACTTTTGGACTTATAGCCCTCAATGGTGCACAAAAATAAAAATGACAGACACGGACTCACATCTTCAAATCTCCCAACATGGATAAATATATAAGTGGGTCATAAAATTACGAAGCTCACCCATAAGCTGAGCATAATAGGAGGACTCACCTCAATATTCAGAACTGAATCAAATTAAGGGAAAATATCCTTTTTATAACAAATCGGGATCGTACCTGTAACGACACCATCTGGTGTATCGGTCTCAGCCAAATCATAGCGATTATATCAACGGGTAGGGCCTCCACCTCTTAGGCACCCTCTACCTACCTGTCCTCCACCTCTAACTGAATGTGCACGTGGAGTATTAACTGGAATAAAGCTTGTAGCACGAGTGTTCTGATGAAATCCACCCCTTCCAAGTCTGGGACAATTCCTCTTGATGTGACTAGTATCACTACTCTCATAACAACTCCTCTGCGGTCGCGGATGTTCATACTGAATCTCTGCCGGATAACTGGAATAACCAATGTAAGAAACACGCACTGGTGGTGCATTAAAAGAACTTACTGTAGCACTCCGAATATTCCGAAATTATTTTTGTGACCCCGCTGGTACTAAAATGTAGAATTATTAAGGGTCGGAAATACTTCAAGCCCCAGCATCATCCCATATAAATATCACCTCTTAATCATATACAAGTTTTGGAGAACCTTTCAATACCACATAAATACATCTCAGGCCCAAACTGATATAACACATGTAGCACATGACTTCGCAATTTGATCGTTGATAGTGGACTCCCCTCACTTGGCGCGAAGCCATAGGACACATTCTGATGATCTACAATGCTAACATTCATCGCTCGTAGGACACTGGTCATAAGACACCTCAAGCCATTTATTTGGTGCATGTCATCCTTGTGACAGTTAAACTCGTTTCCTCCAGTTCCTTGGCTGCGTATGTACCCTTCGCTGAATAGAAATCCCATACGAACTACATAGTCTCTAATACCACCAACTATTTCAGATTTACATCCACTTCATGACCTTACCACGATTGTGACAATTAGGCAGTTAATTAAACCTTCTTAAGATCATACTTATCAACTAGATGTCAGAACCTGTTGCAACCCAATGTGCACAAGTGAATGAATTCTCAATACTTCCGTATCCTCGATCTGGACGACACGTTGAAACAATGATTGAGCAACCCTGGCTCCCTTATAACCCCTCTGTAGTAACACAAACCGTTGGCGCATTGTTGATACCGAGTGCGCAATTTCATACATGAATGGATGCAAAAGAACATAAGATGTATGCTTCAAGGCTCAAGCTAAATAAATATCGCACGATAAGGAATGAAAGAAGTGAATTTTTTCTACTAACTTTGTAGCCTCTCGAAGATAAGTACAGACGTCTCCGTACCGATTCGCAAGACCCTACTAGACTCGGTCGTGACTCGTAGAACCTAGAGCTCGGAAACCAACTTGTCATGACCCAAAATCACATCACAAGCGTCGTGATGACACGTAGTCTCTAAGACTAGGTAAGCCAATTTCCATTACATTTCGAAACCATTTTTATTTTTTTTGGAATATGAATTAAATAGGTAATTAAAACCAACAACGGAACAAATATGAATATAACAACCTCCCAAGACTTGTAATACTGAGTCACGAACTCTAACTGAATACATGAAATGATCTCAAGGATCGAATACTCAATATTGTTTGAATAATAAACAATAGCACAATAAAATGGAAAGACTCCAAGGAACTGCGACGACCAAGCAGCTCTACCTTGAATCTTTGCGATCCCACTCTAACTTTGTCCGGGTCCGATATCTCCAATACCTGGCTCTACACAAAAATATGCAGAAGTGTAGTATGAGTACACCGCGGTCGGTACCCAGTAAGTATCAAGACTAACCTCAGTGGAGTAGTGACGAGGTACAGTCAAGGCACACACTAGTCAAATAATATGTACAATATAGCATACAAAAATAATAGAAAATAAATAGCAGTGATAGCAATATCAATCAACTAGTGATTTAAACAGCAAGGCAACAGGAACACCATAAATATTATTCAAACGAATAATAAACACATGTACAACCAATTAATCAAATCCTTAAAAATATACATCATTTATCTATAAGTTTTTCAATAAAAGTCTCTAGAATATAATCATTTTCAATAAATATCTTTTCATTATAATTCTTTCAAATAAATGTCTTTTGAATATAATTCTTTCAAATAAATATCTTGCGAATATAATTCTTTCAAGTAAATATCTTTCAAATATACTTCTTTCAAGTAAATATCTTTCTAATATAATTTTTTCAAATAAATATCTTTCTAATATAATTCTTTTATTCTCAAATGGCACGGCAATAACTTCGTGCACTTGTCTCGTTCTCACCCAATATATATATGTAAATCAAAGCATTTGGCACGGTAACACCCTTCATGCATTTATATCTTTCTCACCGTGCATACATATAGAAGTACCAACTAGGTGGGAGAAATGCCAATAACAATAAAAGAAATAAAGTGGAGGCACACAGGAAGCAACAACGACTACATGTCACATAGAAAACATAGGTGCACAATAAAATCTCAAGA
Organism: Nicotiana otophora; assembly: GCA_000715115.1. Taxonomy (NCBI): domain Eukaryota; kingdom Viridiplantae; phylum Streptophyta; class Magnoliopsida; order Solanales; family Solanaceae; genus Nicotiana; species Nicotiana otophora. The sequence continues at coordinate 1,943 of AWOL01S0026455.1, read as the reverse complement.
TAAAGGCATGAATGTATAAACAACAAAATGATATCGCAATATTATGTATGTCTCTTATCCTCGCCTGTACGGAAACATCCTTCGTGCCATGAATATATCTTAATATAAAACTAATTGCATGGCATCACCCTTCGTGCTTTTACTCTCATCCTCACCTGATAATATAAATGAAATGGCATGGCATCACCCTTCGTGCGTTACACTCTTAAATGGCACGGCATCACCCTTCGTGCTTTACACTCTCAAATGGCACGGCATAACCCTTCATGCTTTACACCCTCAAATGGCACGGCATAACCCTTTGTGCTTCACACTTTTCATTACCAAGCACATGTATATCATTAACAAGCAAGGTGAAAGCATAAATAATCATCAAGGAGAGTGTTTAAACCACAACACAATACGACAATTCATATCACAATTTGCCACTGACCACAACAAATTTTAAATATCTAGCAGAATCAATAAATTTCTCAACAAATAGTCCAAGGCTCCACACAACGTATATAAAATCTCAAAATAATCAACAGAGGTAAAAATACTCAGTATAGGGCAACACCCTTATTAATCCAAATTCTTGATAATTATATTAGCTCCTCAATTTAAACTTATTTAATAAATATTTGTAGATAAGGACTCCATAATGAATTAAATTCCAAGAAAAATATCAAATCAATAAACACACGGAATTCACATAAAATTCAAGTGACAATAACACCAAATTATTATATAAAATACAAATTTGACAAATAAGGAATGAGGCTTGATAATTCAAGGATTACTAATGCCAACAATTATCCAATTTAATACATAAAACTGCCTAAAACTTAAACCAATAGAATTTGCAATATAAGCTCGTGTACGTACTCGTCACCTCGCGTACACGGCTTCCAATCACACAATTTCCACATAAGACTCAATGCCTAAGGGGTAATTCTCTCACTCGAGGTTAGAAAAGATACTTATCTTTTTTAAGTTAGGTTGATATTTGCTTGAATTGATCTCCGGACAGCTCGAATCTATCCAAATTAATTGTATAACTTCATTAAAATTCATCGGAAACAATTCCGGATAATAAAACGTCGACTTAAAAATTTATTCTAAAAGAGTCAACAAAAGTCAACGCGGGACTCGCCTCTAGGAACCCGACATAAAATTCATGAAATACGAACACCCATTCCGATAAGAGTTCAACCGTACCAATTGTATCTAATTCCGATAACAACTCGACCTCCAAATCGTAAATTTTCGTTTTTGGAAGATTTTTCAAAAAATTTGATTTCTTCCATTTAAATCTGAATTAAAGGATGAATATAAATATAGATTTATGAAATATAATCACAAGGGAGTCAAGAACACTTACCCCAAATTGTGTGGTGAGATTCGTCACTGAAAATCGCCCAAACCGAATTCTCCAACTCTATTTTTTGTTATGAACTCAAAACCCCTGTTTTGGGACTTTAATTCTGCCCAGATATGCCTTCATCGCGTTCGCGACCATGGCTTCGCGTTCGCGAAACACAAACTCGACTGCCCAGAATTAGCCCTTCGCGAACGCAACACAAGCCTCGCGAATGCGAAGCTTTGTTGTCATCTTACTTTGCGAACGTGGCACACTACACGCGAACCCGAAGGCCAAACGCACGGGGTCCCCAACGGCCTTCTCTTCTTCACGAACGCGAGCCTATCTTCCCGAACGTGTAGCTTTAACACCAATTCCTCTTCGCGAACGCGAAGGAAAAATCTTGCCTGTCTCAAATTCTCATTCGCGAACGCGAGGGCCCACTCGCGAACTCGAAGAAAGAAACCAGAAGCAGCACACCAGCAGTCTTTAGCCAACATGCCAAGTCCAAAATAATCCGTTAACCTTACGAAACTCCCCTGAGGCCCCCGGGACCTCAACCAAACATACCGTCAAGTCCCATAACATCATACAAACTTAG
>AWOL01S0026452.1:0-11285 GCA_000715115.1 Nicotiana otophora | reverse complement strand
TAGTCGAATCCCACAGAGAACTAAGGCTTAGCTATAATTATTCAATATTGCTAAGAAACACAAGTCCAAATAATTTTCTAATTATAAAGATTATAATATTTATTTTTATCTAATTAACTAACAAATACTAGAAAGCAGTACAACTATCAATTAACAAGGACAAGGATTGAAGACAAGACTAAGGAGGTCTAGAGTTATGATTTCCCCAATAGTCGGAATCCTTCCCGCTGTGTCTTCTATAATTTCTCCTAAGTATTCTCTACCGATCGTGAGTACTTTGGTTGTCGTAATTCTCTCTCGAGAAACTACCGCAATTTACTAAATGTATTCTCTCAAACTACACTAGCAGGTACTTAATTCACCGCTCACTATGATCGCACCAAGGTTTCGTTATCTCTAACCTCGCCTTTAAACCCTCCGTATTGATCTCTCACATACTATAGGAGTGATGTTATTCAACAACTATCTAAATATATATTCTCTCTCGAGCAGTACACACTAAATAGGCACAGTCAATTGATGGCCATTCAATCAACAGCAACAAACACGTAGTTGAATAAGTAGAGAAATCCAACGGCTCAATTATATTAAAACATAACACGAATTCATCCTCCAAAAGGTTCCATCAAAACCCTAGATAATAAATTAGATATTAATAATAGTATGCATAACTACAATACTAGAATTCATAAGCAATAATGGAAATAGGAAGAAGGAAGTGAAAAACTCGTAGAAGACTTCTCCGCCTTGCTCCTAGTGTATTCTTGCCTCCTTAGGTCTAAAGTGTGTCAAAAGTATGTTAAAGGTCCTCAAAATACCATTTTTCCATATATATATATACTAAGTAGGGTCGGTCCCAAACAATTATACCTTCACCTACGCGAAAAAGGACACTTTTCCAGGTCAGGACGTCCGCAGCCGCGGATTTTACCCAGTGTTCTGCCTCACATCCGCGGCCAGATCCACGGCCGCGGATTCGACCGCGTTTGTCACCCTGGTCTGTTTGGAATTTGGCAAACCCTAAAACATAACAGTTGTAGCCCTTTAAATTATCGTTTCAACCATATATTGTGGAGACCAAATGGAGTTCTGACCGAAAAGTTATATGCAGTTTACTAGACAGTGCGCAGTATGCCTACTCGATTTTTCGTTCGTTCTTAACTATCAAATTTGAACCCCGAACACGATCCCGCCTTAATTCCTTGGGCTCTTACTCAGAATTCAAAGCTCCAAATCACTTGAATTTATTCCATAATATTTACATAGTTCGAAATCACTCTTACAAGGCATAAAATACACAATTAGTGTAAAATACTAGCGATTAAATCTCAAACTCAATTAAAGTGCAATAAATTAGAGTGCAATAAGCGACTAAAATACGTAATTATAGCCTATCATCAACACCTCACACTGAAACCATTGCTCGTCCTAGAGCAATCAAACTACACTTTATATAGACACGACCTTTTAAAACAATTCTCCCAACTCATCACACCAAGAATACTTAAAATAGACAAAGCACAAAAGCGTAACATCTTCACCTCAAGATTTGACTTACAAGTACCACGCATTATTCACAACTCACCCACTTACTCTAACATAGAGGTCATTGGCATTACCTTTCCTTCATGAATCAAGTACTCTCACACAACAAAAGAGAGTAGTTCTACACAATAAAATTTAAGAACACTTAGGAACTCAAGATAGAAAGATTTCGCTCACTCTAAGAAATAATATTCATATGCACAAAGATGCACCATAGTCTTGCCCGTAATGTACTACTCTACTAATCGAGCTCATTCAGTCTAGGATCAAGTAGGACTTTATTTGGTTGTAATGGAGGCTGCGGGACGGGTAGGATATATTTAGATATAAGAGTGACTACACCTCCCTAAGCACTTTAATACATATACTTTAACATTCAAACCCCATACTTATGTCAAACCAAGCTCCACCTTCACATCAATGTATATTACCCCATACTTCTTTAAGCACAATTACATCAAGAGTCACCACTTCTTAAGGAATATTTCTTTTTCACAGCAATACAACTATTTTTTTTCTTTTTCTTTCTTTTTCAATTCAAGTGGATCTTACTTTTTTAAAACAGTGCACATTTCTCCTTATTTCATTAGTTCAACTCAAAAGCCAAACCATTCACCCCACACTTTAACTTTTACACAGTTCATAATAATTCAAGTGCTCATGAGAGGTTAAAAGGTTCAAATAGATGGTTAATTCAAACAAATGGGTAAGGCTTGTAATGTGGTTGCCAAAGAAACAAGATTGCAAGCTCAAATGGGTTAACTACGATACATAACAATTAGGCGGGTAAAATATATATATGGCTCAACAAAAAAATGCCTATATCACTTTCAAGACTGAACAAAATTACTATTTCGCTTTGCAAATACACGGGGCAAGTTCTATGCATCAAATGTAATTCACAGAATAACATCCAAACCTCACACACACATGGCACATAACTCACTCAGGATTGGATTTATCAAGACACTCTAGTAAAAGCAGTTAAGCAAATTTAAAATCATACAATTTAAGGTACTTATACAAGAGTCAAGAACTGAGACTAAGCGTCACAACCAAAGTACTCACTATTCTCAAGGAATAACAAAGGTAAGAGATAATGCTTCAATTCAAAACACAACACAATAGCTCCTATTCCTAAAAATAATAAAACTAGCTACACCCGATTCAAACAAAACTGCGGCATAAAGAAAAATCAAGGGGGAATTACTACACTACCTACAAAACAAAATTGTCTTTTTCCTTTCGACTTAAATCCCTCAAGAAAAATATCTAATAGATCCATCGTCGGGAAAATTCCAATCTTTTCTATTTTTGTAAAAATAATAAAAAAATTATTCAATTAAACTAACACAACTAAAATAGCATAGAAAGTTACCCAAACAATTTCCTCACCCCACACTTAAAATTGTGCATTGTCCCCAATGCACACCCATACATACAAGAGGGTAAAAAAACTCCCTGGAAGGTCAAAGGCCGACACACTAGCATCTCATGGGGTACTCAGACTTCTCCCAGGCCTGGTCCTTCGTGCGGGTACCTCATACTTAGTTCCAACCATCTGGTTTACTGTTGCATTCTTCCAATGGCTTTGTGTTTCATGCTCCTAAAAACTTAAAAATTGACACTACAAAAATAATAGTATAATAAATAAATAAATAAAAAAATAAAATAAAATAAAATAAAAAAATAAAGCTGGGTTGCCTCCCAACAAGCGCTTGATTTAACGTCGCGGCACGACATGAATCACTTTCTGCCTCCACTTCGAACTTATGAATTGGACCCCAAATTTTGCTTCAAGCTTATGATTATGCTCTTGGGGCGGTGGAACGAATCTAACTGGCCCAAGGAAATAATATAGTATTCTGCACTCCTTGGCCTTTGTATGAGGTATATAATCCTGACTTTCTAGCAAGAAGAATTCCAGAATATATGCACCTTGTTCCTCATTCTTTGACTCTTCAATTAGTTCGGATGACTCTATTTCCATATCATCATCCAAACACAATGTGGAAAAATTCTTAGAGTGTGGACCGATATGCTCAACTACATGAACCTTGGGATTGTCAACATCCTCAACACCAATGACACTAGAGTCAACTAAATATGTATCCTCAATGTCCTTGATTGACTCTAGTATCTCTTCTACAACATCGACATCCTTAAATTCTCGTTTGATTGATTGTTGGTGTTCTACTATGGACCCCTTTAGTGGTACCTCAATTTCTGTCTCTAATGCACATTGCTCCTGGATACTATTCATAGTATTAACATGTTGAGCATTAAATGCTTCAACTACTTGACCCATTTGTGCCTCCAGGTTGTGAATAGTAGCATCTTGCCTTTGTATGTGCAGTTGTTTCTCATTATTTTGTTCTACAAGGCACCTTAGCATATCCTTGATCTCTTTCAGGTCATTATCCCTGGGTTCTTTGTTCCTATTAACTTTACAAGAAAAAGAAGAACTATCAAAGTAAGGGGTTGGGGGAAGATAAGAAATATAAGCACAACCATGAAAGTGACCATCTTGACCACCATACATATCACATACATTCCACACATAAGATTGAGTTGGTACACATAACTTGCTCTCGAAAATATTTTGATAATTTTGTCATGGGTAATTTTCTCCACAATATGCATAAGGAGGATTAAAAGTAGAATGATCAACATCAAAATTCTCATAATTCCAAGATGCCATATCTCTCAAGTCAAAAATAAAAATTTTAAAAATAATCAGATACAAGAAAACAAAAATAAAAGTTCATGCAACCTAGAAATATGTACACCTACAGCTACACCGTTCAATCCCCGGCAATGACGCCAAAATTTAATCAAGTCCAACTCTAGTCCTCAAAAAGATAAGCGGTCGCTGCAAATATAATCCGGTCTAAGAGTCTGTAGTCGAATCCCACAGAGAACTAAGGCTTAGCTATAATTATTCAATATTGCTAAGAAACACAAGTCCAAATAATTTTCTAATTATAAAGATTATAATATTTATTTTTATCTAATTAACTAACAAATACTAGAAAGCAGTACAACTATCAATTAACAAGGACAAGGATTGAAGACAAGACTAAGGAGGTCTAGAGTTATGATTTCCCCAATAGTCGGAATCCTTCCCGCTGTGTCTTCTATAATTTCTCCTAAGTATTCTCTACCGATCGTGAGTACTTTGGTTGTCGTAATTCTCTCTCGAGAAACTACCGCAATTTACTAAATGTATTCTCTCGAACTACACTAGCAGGTACTTAATTCACCGCTCACTATGATCGCACCAAGGTTTCGTTATCTCTAACCTCGCCTTTAAACCCTCCGTATTGATCTCTCACATACGATAGGAGTGATGTTATTCAACAACTACCTAAATATATATTCTCTCTCGAGCAGTACACACTAAATAGGTACAGTCAATTGATGGCCATTCAATCAACAGCAACAAACACGTAGTTGAATAAGTAGAGAAATCCAACGGCTCAATTATATTAAAACATAACACGAATTCATCCTCCAAAAGGTTCCATCAAAACCCTAGATAACAAATTAGCTATTAATAATAGTATGCATAACTACAATACTAGAATTCATAAACAATAATGGAAATAGGAAGAAGGAAGTGAAAAACTCGTAGAAGAATTCTCCGCCTTGCTCCTAGTGTGTTCTTGCCTCCTTAGGTCTAAAGTGTGTCAAAAGTATGTTAAAGGTCCCCAAAATACCGTTTATCCATGTATATATACCAAGTAGGGTCGGGCCCAAACAATTATACCTTCTCCTATGCGAAAAAAGACACTTTTCCAGGTCAGGACATCTGCAGCCGCGGATTCAACCGTGGATTTTACCCAGTGTTCTGCCTCACATCCGCGGCCAGATCCGCGGCCGCATATTCGACCGCGTTTTTCACCCTGGTCTATTTGGAATTTGGTAAATCCTAAAACATAACAGTTGTAGACCTTTGAATTATACTTCCAACCATATATTGTGGATACCAAATGGAGTTATGAGAGAAAAGTTATGTGCAGTTTACTAGACAGTACGCAATATGCCTACTCGATTGTTCGTTCGTTCTTAACTATCAAATTTGAACCCCGAACACGATCCCGGCTTAATTCCTTGGGCTTTTACTCAGACTGCAAAGCTTCAAATTACTTGAATTCATTTCATAACATCTACATAGCTGAGAATCACTCCTACAAGGCATAAAATACACAATTAGTGCAAAAAACTAGCGATTAAAGCTCAAACTCAATTAAAGTGCAGTAAATTAGAGTGTAATAAGCGACTAAAATACATAATTATAGCATATCATCATATAGTCTGTTAGTACATTAGTTAGTGGAGTTCTATTTTTCTTTCCAACTGTATCTTAGTTGTACACTTGTATATAACTGAACAATACTCAATACAAGACTTAGAATTTCATTTCACAAACTCAACAACTCTTTACAGGTCTCATTTCTCTCTCTACGAATTCATCTTCTAGAAGCTGCTGAATCCTCCATTGGAGGGGATACAAAGCTGAATTCATATCTACAATCTTGACATGGTATCAGAGCGAAAGTCCTCTCATCGACCACACCATTCTTTGTTTTTCTATCGATTCTAATCACTGAGTAACCTAGGGTTCTACGTCAACTAGCGATTTGGGGAAAATCTCGATCGGACGCATGCACTGACGATTCATTAACAAATATAAGAAATTGAGCTACATTTGAGATACACAACATCAATTCACATCAATCTAACTGATTTTTCATAGTTTTGATGACTATTGTAGATCAGACTGAACAGATGACAACGATGGCAATAACACAGATGGTAATCGATACAACTAGCCCTCTTTACATGCATCCTTCTGATAGTTCTATTTCCACACTAGTACTTGTTTCATTTGACTGAACTAGATATCATTCCTGGAGAAGAAGCGTATTAAGAGCTCTTTCAGTGAAAAACAAATTAGGTTTTATCAACGGGGATCGTAAGAGAATCGATGCAACATCTCTACAATTTCGTCAGTGGGAGAGATGTAACGATGCAGTCATCTCATGGATTCTAAACTCTATGGCAAAGGATATTGCTGACAGTATGGAGTATGTGAATGATTCTGTTGAGCTGTGGAAGGAACTGGAGGATCGATATGATCAGATTGGAGTTATACTATACCAAATCCAGAAAAAAAAATCAATTACTTGAGTCAAGGAGTGCTTGACATCACTAGCTACTACACAAAAATAAGAAGCTATGGGAAGAATTGAATACTCTGAGTATAAAAACTCACTGTAGTTACGTGTTTACCTGTGGGGAAAAGAAAAGTATGCATAAAGCAAAACAAGATAGAAGACTGATACAATTTCTAATGGGACTCAATGAAGTCTATACAGTTGTTCGAGGAAGCATACTCATGATGAATCCTATGCCATCCATGGCACATGTATTTGCTTTGTTGATACAGGAGGAAAAGCAGAGGGAATTCAGGCCAAGAAATCAGCTAACTGTTGATTCCACTGCATTGAATGCTAATCTAGGAGGAAGAACCTTTAAGACAAACTACTTAACTGGAAATCAGATTACAAAGAATAGATCCTGACACTTTTGTGACCATTGCAAATGACTAGGTCACATGAAAGACAAGTGTTATAAACTACATGGATACACCCAGGGTTTTAACCAAGGGTCACAACAGTAAATATAAAGCTCTCAAGGATACAACAACATTACAAGGTTTAACAAAGGGAAGAACACCATGGAAAATGCAGTTGCAAACATAGTTAGAGGAGAGAAGGTGGAACACTAAGGAGAAAATCAAAACATAAGCCATTCAAAGGAGCAGTATGGACATTGTCAGCCCACTGCAGCATTTTCAGATTGGCAGTACTTAAGAAAACTCACCCAATGCAAATATGTCCAGTGGAGCTTCTGTGAAATTTGCAGGTATCATTGCTTGCAACTCTTCAATTGACTTTGATAATCCATCATGCAAATATTTTAATGAAAAAGCTGGCTTATGGATATTAGATTCTGGGGCATCACACCATATGACCTTTAACAAAACTCACTTACAAAATATTATAGGCTTACCATATCCTCTGTTAGTTAAACTTTTAAATGGTTACAAAGTTAAAGTAACTAAAATTGGAGATGTGCTCCTGACACCTAAAATTGTTCTTTGCAAGATCTTGTTTGTTTCATCCTTCAAATTCAATCTAGTGTCTGTCAATTCCTTAGCAATACATCTCAAATGCATTGCATCCTTTTCTGATACTTTCTGTTTACTGCAGGCCCCTTCACTGAAGAGGCCTCTGGAGATTGGTAAGATGTGTGATTGACTGTACTTCGACTCTGTTCTAAGTGTTTGAAGAAAGGTAGTTTTGCACCTGAACAAAAATGTGATCTTCCTTGATTTTCTGTTCATGCTGATAATATGAATGTTATACACTGATTATCTCATTCCCACAATCCATTCCCTATTGTAAATAATTCTAATTGCAATAATAAATACAGTGTTTCTGGTTTGTGTTCTTGCTCATCTCATAGTGATAATATAGATCCGTTGTAGCATTTCAGACTTGGTCATGTACCCTTCAGTAAAATGAGAGAAATTTATGCTATTCCTGCAACATTTTCTACCAAATAGCTCTTCATGTGTTCCATTTTCCCTATGGCCAGGCAGTCTAGACTTCCCTTTCCTCAAAGAACAACTGACACCACCAAAAGTTTTGAAATAGTTCACGTAGATTTGTGGGATCCTTATCATGTGGCCACACACAATAACTTCAAAAACTTTTTTATCTTAGTAGATAACTATAGTAGGTCTACTTGGACCCACCTTTTGAGATGCAAAAGTAATGCCCGACAAATCATAAAGGCATTTATGAGTACGGTAGAAAATCAATTCTAAACCACTATTAAATGTGTAAGGTCTGATAATGGCCTAGAGTTTACCAGCAATAAAGCAGCCTCCTTCTTCCAATCAAAAGGAATAAACCACCAGAAAATTTGCCCTTATACACCACAACAAAATCAAGTGGTGGAGAAAAAACATAAATATCTTCTTAATGTGGCCAGGGCACTACTCTTTCAGTCCAAACTACCATTGAAATATTGGGAAGAACGTGTACTTACAACAACCTTTCTCATTAAAAGACTTCCAACTACTCCTCTAAAGAAAAAATGTCCCTTTGAACTATTGTATGGGAAGAAGCTCAATTATTGTCACTTGAGGAGTTTTGGGTGTTTGTGTTACCCCACTGTACCAAAGCCTCTTAGGGACAAACTTGAGCCAATGACTACTCCACATGTATTTGTAGGATATCCATTTGGCACAAAGGGGTATACGATACTTAGTCTGGTTACTAAGAAAATACATATCTCTAGAGATATTTCTTTATATGAATTTATCTTTCCTTACACCTTCAGTTCTGCTGCAAACAGTATACCACCTATTTTTGATGATGTTCCAACCATTGATAATTCATTTGATCACACTGATGTTTGTATGCCTCACAATACTAGTGATCAAGAGAATATAAACCTTTCATTCTTTGATATACCACCTCTTTCTTCCTCACCTACACCCTCTTCACATGAGACATATGTCCCCATTGAATACCTTCAACACACAACATCACCTCAACCTTCAGTAGAAGAACTACTAGGACAAAGAAGATCTCACAGGGAGCACAAACTCCCCTCACATCTGAATGATTATGTCTGCACTCTATCAAACTTAAAGTCTAATTCTAATTTTTTTCCTGCATGCTATGTTTTCTCATAACAACCACATTACTTCTGATGCCCTACATCCTGATAGTCAGCATGTTGTAAAGAACATCTGTCATGATAGAGAACCAACTTCATATGAAGAAACAGTCCTGTTTCCTACTTAGCAGAGTGCCATGACACAGGAATTTGAGGCCTTGTATGCTAATAATACATGGGATCTAGTCCCCTTACCTAAAGGGAACACATGCTATTGGATGTAGATGGGTATGTAAAGTAAAGCTTAAAGCAAATGGCAGCATAGAAAGGTACAAGGCAAGACTAGTTGTAAAGGGATGCACCCATCAAGCTGGTATAGACTACACAGAGACTTTCTCTCTAGTAGTCAAGATGACTATTGTCGGGTCTCTCATTGCCATTGCAGCAAAACAAAAAGGGAAATCTCAAAACTAGATGTGAATAATGCATTCCTCCATGGAGATTTTCATGAGGAAGTGTATATGCAGGCTCATCTAGGCCTTGAAGTGCACTCTCCAAGGTTAGTCTGCAAGCTAAACAAGTCCCTCTATGGACTGAAGCAGGCCAGTAGATAATGGTATGATAAGCTGACTGAAGTCATATACTCAAGAGAGTACACACATTTCATGCATGACTTTTCCTTGTTCCACAGGAAGCAAGGTTCATTTATTGTCTTTGTAGCAGTATATGTTGATGATGTGTTGCTCAGAGGGACTGACTCATAGGAGATCAATCATCTCAAGGCTTTTCTACATGAGAAGTTTAAAATTAAGGATTTGGGGAAGTTACATTACTTTTTAAGATTGGAAATCCTTTACAAACAAATGGCATTATCATTTCACAAAGAAAATTTGTCTTAGATTTGCTAAAGGAGTATGAGTGTCTACATTCCCCAAGCTTGACTTCTCCCCTTGATCCCACAGTAAAATTGAAAGCTAAAGAGGGGGCTCCAATGTCTGATCCCACTTTCTATAGGAAGTTAGTTGGAAAACGAACTTCCTTACTAATACTAGGCTAGACATAGCATATGGGGTTCAACATCTCAGTCAGTTTATACAAGATCCTAGGGAGCCTCACTTGCTTGCAGCCTATCGCATGCTGAGATACCTGAAGAAGGATCCTACTCTGGGTCTATATTTCAGCAATGTAGATGATCTCTCAGTTACTGCTTACTGTGATTCTGATTGGGCAGCCTACCCTGATTCTAGGAGATTAGTATCTGGTTATGTTATATTTTTGGGTGGCAGCCATGTCAGCTGGAAGTCCAAGAAACAGAAAACCATCTCCCTCTCCTCAGCAAAAGCAGTATACAGAGCCCCCAGAAAGGTTGTTGGTGAACTAGTCTGGCTATTCAGGTTACTTGAAGAACTCAGTGTGCCAGTTTGTTTGCTAATACATGTGCATTGTGACAGTCTCTTCCCTCTGCATATTGCTAGGAATCCTGTGTTCCATGAAAGAACCAAACACATTGAAGTAGACTGCCATTATGTACGCACCAAGTTTCAGGAAGGCCTCATCTCTTTGCATCACATTGGCACTGGAGAGCAGCTTGCAGATGTCCTTACTAAAGCTCTCACTTGGATCAAGCATTGTTCTGTTCTTGGTAAGTTGGGTATGATCTCCTCACATCCATCTTGGGGGGGAGGGGGGAAGGGGGTTATAAAGACTATATTTATACTGTAATTGAGCGAAGTGAGCATATCATTAGTTAGTGTTAGTTAGTACAGTCTATTAGTACATTTGTTAGTGGAGAGGTTGATTAGTTAGTGGAGCTTTATTTTTCTTTTCAGTTGTATCTTAGCTGTACACTTGTATACAACTGAACAATACTCAATACAAGACTTAGAGTTTCATTTCACAAATTCAAAGACTCTCTACAACTCTCACTTCTCTCTCTACGAACTCCATCTTCTAGAAGCTGCTGAATCCTCCATTGGAGGAGATACAGAGCTCAGTTCATATCTACAATCTTGACAAATCCAATAAATTATCTTTTGTACAAT
>AWOL01S0026448.1:11830-28147 GCA_000715115.1 Nicotiana otophora | reverse complement strand
CAAGGAAATTACAATGGAGGGCCATCTCAGAACTATAACCAACAAAGGCCCGACAATAGTCAAGGGCAATCTTTTGGTAATCTCGAGCTAAGAGGTATGATGGAGAGAATGATTACAAATCAAGAGCAGTCTGACAAAGAAAGGAGATAAATAAATCAAGTGTTCAGTTCTCATACCACATCAATCAATAATATTGAGAATCAATTAGGACAGATTACATCTCAACCGAATGTGAAGCCACGCAGAGCATTGCCAAGTCATATTGTTGCAAATCCAAAGGGAAGTGAGGGTATAGGCCACATCTTTTCAATTACCACAAGGAGTGGTAAAGTCATGAAAGGAATAACCATTTTGATTGAAGATTATGAAGAAGAGGAGATTATGCCTCCTACAGTTGCTGACCCTCTTAAAATTGATGTACCGGNAGGGGAAAGTTCAAATTGGTCCAACCAAGGAAATTACAATGGAGGGCCATCTCAGAACTATAACCAACAAAGGCCCGACAATAGTCAAGGGCAATCTTTTGGTAATCTCGAGCTAAGAGGTATGATGGAGAGAATGATTACAAATCAAGAGCAGTCTGACAAAGAAAGGAGATAAATAAATCAAGTGTTCAGTTCTCATACCACATCAATCAATAATATTGAGAATCAATTAGGACAGATTACATCTCAACCGAATGTGAAGCCACGCAGAGCATTGCCAAGTCATATTGTTGCAAATCCAAAGGGAAGTGAGGGTATAGGCCACATCTTTTCAATTACCACAAGGAGTGGTAAAGTCATGAAAGGAATAACCATTTTGATTGAAGATTATGAAGAAGAGGAGATTATGCCTCCTACAGTTGCTGACCCTCTTAAAATTGATGTACCGGTAGTAGAGCCAAATGTGATTGAAGAGATGCAAAGAGCACCCAGTTCTCTTCAAGATGTGATTGCTATACCACCCAAAATAAATGAAGTAATCAAAGAAGTAGATAAGGAGACTCCTAAGTCCTACCAGCAGCTACCTAGGACACCTCCCCCTTATCCGCAGAGATTTTTCAAACAACAGTAAGAGGGACAATTGCAGAAATTCTATGACTTGTTGAACCAGATCACAGTTACTATGCCTTTTGTGGAGACACTTGAGAAAAAANTCTGCTAGCCAAGAACCAAATGCCAAGGCAATTTAATGCTACGGACAATGTTCAAGGTTCGGGTTTTAATCAAACATCAATGGGTAACTAGTTCTAGGGTCAAGAGGGCATTTATCTTTCCAAAGGATCAAATCAAGAAGACGACTTCCAAGAATAGTGTTACCAAATGCAAAATGAGGGAGCTCAACATATAGGTAATTATCAAGGAGGTCAACAATGGTCTAACAACCAAGGATAATGGAGACATGGCAACCAATGGCAAGGGGGAAGTTCAAATTGGTCCAACCAAGGAAACCAAGGAAATTACAATGGAGGGCCATCTCAGAACTATAACCAACAAAGGCCCGACAATAGTCAAGGGCAATCTTTTGGTAATCTCGAGCTAAGAGGTATGATGGAGAGAATGATTACAAATCAAGAGCAGTCTGACAAAGAAAGGAGATAAATAAATCAAGTGTTCAGTTCTCATACCACATCAATCAATAATATTGAGAATCAATTAGGACAGATTACATCTCAACCGAATGTGAAGCCACGCAGAGCATTGCCAAGTCATATTGTTGCAAATCCAAAGGGAAGTGAGGGTATAGGCCACATCTTTTCAATTACCACAAGGAGTGGTAAAGTCATGAAAGGAATAACCATTTTGATTGAAGATTATGAAGAAGAGGAGATTATGCCTCCTACAGTTGCTGACCCTCTTAAAATTGATGTACCGGTAGTAGAGCCAAATGTGATTGAAGAGATGCAAAGAGCACCCAGTTCTCTTCAAGATGTGATTGCTATACCACCCAAAATAAATGAAGTAATCAAAGAAGTAGATAAGGAGACTCCTAAGTCCTACCAGCAGCTACCTAGGACACCTCCCCCTTATCCGCAGAGATTTTTCAAACAACAGTAAGAGGGACAATTGCAGAAATTCTATGACTTGTTGAACCAGATCACAGTTACTATGCCTTTTGTGGAGACACTTGAGAAAAAACCAGGGTATGCCAAATTCCTTAAAGACTTGGTCCCCAAGAATAAAAATACCAACTTTGAGACAGTCAGAGTTATACATCAGTGCAGTGCAATCATTTCACAGGACGGAGTGAAAAAGATAGAGGATCCAGCGTTATTCACTATCCTTTTTACTATCGGTGTGACAAGCTTCGCCAAAGCATTGTGTGACTTGGGGGCAAGTATTAATCTAATGCCTTATGATGTGTTCAAGAAATTAGGTTTGGGTGATCCAAGGACAACTTCTATGAAGCTTCTTATGGCGGATCAAACACTGAAAAAGCCGTTGGGGGTCATTGATGACATTCTTGTGAAGGTGGTCGTTTCTACTTTCCAGCCGACTTTGTGATTTTGGATTGTGAAGTGGATAGAGAGGTCCCCATCATACTTGGTATACCATTTTTGGCTATGAGGCGGTCCATTTGTGATGCGGAAGAAGGAGAACTAAAATTTCGCTTGAATGATGAAGAAGAAATCTTCCATATCCAGAAGTCAAATAAAACAATTGCACGACTATGGAGTGATATCTGTGATTTATACAGTATATGAAATGGTAGATGAGGATATGAAAGAAATGTGTCATGATACATCCTTAAGGACGGTTTTCCTAAATTCAAATAATTACCCCATGGACAAGTTGCGGTTCCAATCCTATGAGAAGGCATCATTGTACAAGCAGAGGAATAAATACCTCTACCACAAAAAAGTCAAGAAGAAAGAGTTTTGCCCAGGGGATATGGTTCTTTACAATTCAAGGTCCAAATTGTTGCTGGGAAAACTTAAATAAAAAAGGTGCGGACCATTCAAAGTTGTTAATACATTTGGTATCGTGGATTTGAAATCCAAAAATGGTACGAGAATATTCAAGGTTAATGGGCAAAGACTTCGACACTATTTTGGTGAAATTGACAGATAAAAAGTGGTCTTAGGAGTTGATTTGGGGGAAACCCCAATGGAATTGTGATGTTGGTTGTTGTTGCGATGTGCCCCGACGTTAAATAAGGTGTTTCTTGGGAGGTAACCCAAGTTGTCTACTTTAATTCATTATTTTTTATTTATTTTCTATTTAGTAAATTAGCATTACTTTTATATGTTACTTTAATTTATTCTGGTGTTATAATTTGACTAGGTTGGGTATTTGAAGAGAAGAGCTGAATTTGTTGGTGATAAATGAGGGAAAGTCTGAGTATCGACCAGAATTATTGGTGGCACCACCACGCTTAGATCGAGGGAGTTCTCTTTACCTTTCCCCTTACTGTTATTTTGATTACATTGAGGACAATGCAAATTTTGTGTTTGGGGGAGGGCATTCATGATTGTAGGTGCTGCTTTTAGTTCATATTTTTATGCTCTTTAGTAGAATAGTAATAATCCCTTTGGGTTTTCTTTGTCATGGTTCTTTCCCAAAGTTATAATTCTTGAACTAGGTATCTTTTTCTTTTTTAGTAGTAGCTGGTAGTTAATAAATTAGTGTTGGTGTTAGTCTTCTTGTCCCCTAGCCAACTCATGGCTTGTTTGGTACCAATACAACTTAAACCTTGGCATATGAATAGTTGGGAGTTTAAAAAAAAGATATTGATGTAATTGTCTTTGTTGAGACTTTTATGTTTTATCTTTGGCTCTTTAATTCACTAAATAGTCTTTTAGGCTATGTGTGACTTCTTGAGTTCATTTGCTTTAATTGAACCTTGATTACATACTCTACTTGAGTATTGCATGTGCCATGAGTGGAAAGGTTTTTGTTGAGTTCTCTTGCTTCTTTTGTGGTCTACAACTTGCCCTAAGTGCGTATCAAGGCGAAATCTTAGGTTGCACTTAGTTTGAAAAGTAATTTTTGGCTTTCATTGGATCGCTTGTACCTTAAATTGTCCACTCTTTGTAGGTTTACCCTAGTCAACCCCTTTGAGCTTTTAGATTTTTATTCGGCAACCACATTACAAACCTTCTCCCTTTTGTATTGACCTCTTTTGATGCCCCGACCTTCTTGAGAACTTGATGCTACAATTTAGGCATTTAGCCAAAGGTTTGGGGAGTTCATGAGAAACGTTTGTTGTGGAAGCTAAATTATTGAAGGTGATGAGTTAACCACATTGACAAAAGTGTATATAGCTCTCAAAAAAAGAGAATGAAATGAAAAAATATATATAGGAGCAAAAGGATGGAATTTTGATTAGAAAGTATTTTGAAGTGTTGAATTGTAGTGCTTAGGAAGGTCTTAGTCACTTCTTATCTATATTGATATCCTACCTCTAACCAAAATCCTACATTATATTCCCATAAGTCCTAAATGATACCACTCTTGAGCAGTTGAACATTTTTGTGAGAGTGAGTGCTTAATTCTTTCTACTTGTCATCCCACTCTTGTTTTGAAAGACATATTATGTGTGTGAGATTCTTTGTTGATTTTTAGGGCACATGGAAACTCGAGTTGAGAATTTATTTCTTTTTTCAATTGGGATGAATGAGCAAAAGAATGTTATTTTGTGATGAAGAGGCAAATTTAGAGGCTTTAATGTTATGACTTTGGTTGTTGCTTTAATTGGTAGTGTTTAAGCACTTGAAAGAAAATTGAGCCTTTTGGAAAGATGTGATGATTTATATGCTTTGGATTAATTCTTGGTACCAACCGACGTTGTGAGTTTTGTGCTTGGAATTGAGTTGTGGCTGAGTGATAAATTTTGTTGCTAGCTTGATTGTCTAACTGTTATTATGATTCTGGCTTGTGTTTTGATTTGCTTGAGGGCAAGCAAAGAGAGTTTGGGGGAATTGATAAGTTGGTATTTTTCCCAACTTCTCTTATGCCTTTTAATAGAGTTATTCCCTTGTTGATGAGAATAATAGACTAATTATATTTTGAATGATATAACTGCAGGTCATTGAGTTGGGGGAGAATTAAGAGATTGAAAAGCATCAAATACCTGCAAGAAAACCATCATATTCAGGCCAAAACATAAGAAATAAGCTAAAGAAACAAAAGTTCATCCTACGTGGGCCACGCAAGTCAACCACACAGGTCATCCACGTAGTTGGAGAACTAGGAGGCTGAAAGTTTATGTTTTGGAAGTGACCACGCACTGAGAGATGAAGAAATAGATTATTGGTCCATGCAACTTGGCCACAAAAGACCAGTAGATTATAATTTTGTCAGCTTTTTAGAAGAGTATAAATAGTACTTTTTAGATATTTTTTGACAACTTTTGACAGAGAGGAATACTGTACGAGCGGGTGTGAGTTTTCCTAAGGGTTAACAAGTTACATCACGGTTTTTCAATCTTCTTCTTCTCTATTAGTATCAATGACAGGAGTAAAGGATAATTTGATTGTTTCTTCTATTGTGATGTCTAGCTAAACTCATTAGCTAGGGTTGTGAATCTGGAGTGGTGTTATATCTATGTGTTATTAATATAGATTCGTCTTTTGATTAAATATTGTGTTATATATATGCTCCATGCTTTCTTGTATAATTTGGTGGTTGCAAATACTAGATTAGCGCCTATCACACTTAGTTCTAACTCGGAAAAGTGAAACTGAATTAAGGTGTAAAGCAATTAGCAAGGAATTGGGTAGATTAAGGAATTAATCCTATCTCAATTAATAGAATCAAACTATGAATAGGGAGATTCTTACTTGGTCATGAACACTTGTATTGCATAGAGCTCTAAATAGCTTGGAAAGCCATTTGTGAGTAAAAACCTCTTAGTGTTGGAAAATACTAAGTTGGTATTATTGATATTGTTGTCATAACACATATTTGATTGATTGGAATCGAATACATCTATACCCATAGCATAGCATACATGAATGATGAGCAACCCTAGTGCTTTCTCTCATTGATGTCTACTTTCTAATTATTTTCGTATTCTACGTGTTCGATTAAATTTCGTAGTCATAATTTTAGAAGTAATTGCAGAAAATTATTCTTTTATTTGAATATTACTTTAAGTCCATTGAATTCACACACTCTTTGACTTTCTAGCACATGCCATACTTCTCGTCGGATCGACCCCAACCTTGTTGCGTTTATTATTGCTATCGACCGTACTACTTTCAATTTTAGAGTAGGATTGGACGTGACCAATTTTTGGCACCGTTGCCTGGGAGTACAGTGTTCTTCTGTTAACATGTTATTGTATGTTTATTTGAGTTCTTATCTTTTCTTTGTTGTTACTTTGATCTGTTTGCTTTTGGTGTAGACTGTGATGGGAGATAGAGACATGGAACACCGGGTGAACTGTTGATAAGCTAGGTTGTAATGCAAGCTTGTAGGCCACCTCATCAACTCTCTCAAGGATCTCAAAGGGTGTGATATACCTAGGTCTCAACTTTTCCTTCTTCCCGAACCTCAACACACCCTTCATGGGTGAAACCCGGAGCAAAACCCTCTCTCCAACCATTAATGCAACATCACAAACAGTCTGATCGGCATAACTCTTCTACCTAGACTATGTTGTGCGAAGTCTATCCTGAATTATTTTCACCTTTTCAAAGCATCCTGCACCAAATAGGTACCCAACAACTGAGCCTCTCCGGGCTCAAAACAATCAACTAGCGAACGACACAGCCACCCATATAAGGCCTTATAAGGAGCCATCTAAATACTCGATTAGTATTTTTTGTTGCAGGAAAACTCCGCAAGTGGCAAGAACCAATCCCAAGAACCCCCGAAATCCGTAACACAGGCGCAAAGCATATCCTCTAATATTTGAATGGTGCACTCGGACTGCCCATCCGTTTGGGGGTGAAATGATGTACTCAACTCAACTCGTGTGCCTAACTCCCATTGTACGGGTCTCTACAAGGCGATATGAACTGCGTGTCGCGATCAGAAATAATCGACACCGGCAGACCGTGAAGACGAACAATCTCGCAGATATAGAGCTCAGCTAGCCGCTCTGAAGAGTAAGTAGATGCAACCAGAATGAAGTGAGTAGACTTGGTCAACCTATGCACTATGACCCAAACTGCGTCAAATTTCTTCAAAGTCCATGGGGGCCTATCAACAAAATTCATAGTAATACGCTCTCACATCCACTCGGGAATCTCAAGTCTCTGAAGCAAACTGTCAGGCCTCTAATGCTCGTACTTCACCTGCTGGTAATTCCAACACCGAGCCACATATGAAACTATATCTTTCTTCATTTTTCTCTACCAATAATGCTTCCTCAAACATTTATACATCTTGGCGGCAGCCGGATGAATGGAATACCACAAACTGTGGGCCTCCTCAAGAAATAACTCACGAAGCCCATCCATATTCGGCACACAAATACGACCTTGCATCTGCAACACTCCTTCATCTTTAATAGAAACCATCTTGGCATCACCGTGCTACACCGCGTCCTTAAGGACAAGCAAATAGGGGCCTTCATACAAATGCTCTCTGATGCGCTCATACAAAGAAGACCGAGAGACTATGCAAGTAAGAACCCGACTAGGCTCCGAAACATCTAACCTCAAGAAACGATTGGCCAAGGCTTGAACACTTGATGCTAGCGGTCTCTTACCAACTGGAATATATGCAAGGATACCCATACTTATATCTTTTCTACTCAAGGCATCGACCACCACATTAGCCTTTCTGGGATTATACAAAATGGTAATATCATAGTCTTTCAACATCTCTAACTATCTCCGCTACCTCAAGTTGACATCCTTTTGCTTAAACAAGTATTATAGACTTTGATGATCTGTGAATACCTCACATTACACGCCATAAATAATAGTTTCCAACTCTAAGTCATGAACAGGGAAATTCTTCTCATGAACCTTCAACAGCCGAGATGCGTATGCAATCACCCTGTCATCATGTATCATTAATGCACCAAGCCCAATATGCGATGCATCATAATACACTGTGTAGGATTCTGAACCTGCGGGCAACGCCGACAATAGGGTTGTTGTCAAAGCAGTCTTTAGATTTTGAAAGCTCAACTCACACTCATCGAAGCACCTAAATTGGGGAACCCTTCTAGATAAATCTAGTCAATAGGGTTGCAATGGATGAATACCCCTCCACGAACCGACGATAATAACTGGTCAAACTCAGGAAGCTCCGAATATCTGTAGCTTAAGTAGGTCTAAGCCAATTCTGAACTACCACAATCTTCTTAGGATCCACTTTGATGCCCTCGAAAGATACAGCATGCCCCAAAAAGGCAATCAGTCAAACCAAAACTCACACTTTGAAAACTTGGCATATAACTGACTATCTCTCAGAGTTTGAAGTACAATCGAAAGATGATGCTCATGCTCCTCTCGACGATCACAAAAGAATACAAATATGGCTTGAATACTCTATTTATCAAATCCATAAATGTTGTCTTAGGGACATCTGAGTCCGGAAATACCCATCCTGAGTCCGGAAAGCTGTCTTAGGGACATCTGATGCACTAATCGTCAACTGATGGTAGCCAAACCTCAAATCCATCTTCAAAAACCCTCTGGCACCCTAAAGTTGATCAAATAAGTCATCAGTCCTCTACAACGGATACTTGTTCTTGATAGTGATTGTGTTCAAATGCTGATAATCTATACACATCCTCATCAAACCATCCTTTTTCTTCACGAACATCATCGGTGCACCCCAGGGAGAGACACTAGGTCTAATAAATCCCTTATCAAGTAGATCCTGAAACTGCTCCTTCACTTCCTTCAACACAGGCGGGGCCATACGGTATGATAGAATAGAAGTGGGCTGAGTGCCCGGAGCCAAGTCAATACAGAAGTCGATATGTCTATCGGGTAGCATCCCCAGCAGATCTGCGTGAAACACCTCTGGAAACTCACACACAACTGGTACTAAATCTATAGAAGGAACCTCCACACTAGAATCACGAATATAGGCTAAATATGCTAGATATCTATTCTCAACCATAGTGGTTCCTTCACATAAGAAATAACCATGTTGGTAGAATGGCCAGGAGTCCCTATCCACTCTAATCGAGGAAATCCCAGCATTTCTAAGGTCACCGTCTTGGCATGATAGTCCAATATAGTGTGATAAGGTGACAGCCAATTTGTGCCTAAAATAACATCAATGTCCACCATATCAAGAAGTACGAGATCTACACTAGTCTTAAGGCTCCCGATAGAAACCACACATGAGGAATAAACACGATCTACAACAATATAATCTCCTACAAGCGTGGACACATATATAAGAGCACTCAAAGACTCACGAGGCATAACCAGATATAAAAGCAAAATAGAATAACACATAGGAATAAATAGAGCCTGGATAAAAAAGAACTGAAACATCTTCATGGAAAACTGGAACAATACTTGTGATGACAACATCATATGACTTGGCCTCGGGTCTAGCTAGAAATGCATAAAAATGGGCTAGTCCCCACCACTCTGACCTTTACCTCTCGGATGGCCTCTAGCTGGCTAGACTCCACCTCTAATGGCCTGACCTCTACCTCTGGTAGCCTGACCCCTGGCTCTAGTTGGCAGAGCGGGTGGTGAAGCAATCGGTGCTGGAACAATGGAACAAGAACTCTACTGTGGCATGCTACCTTGTGACCTGGGGAAAAATATAGCAAGGTGATTTGGATCTGAACAAGTATAACAATTACTCGACTGTTCTAACTGTTGGGTGTGGAACTGACCCTATCTACCTGAATAACTAACCTGATAGCTCTGGATCGGAGGTGCACTAATAGGAGATGATGGTGCACTCTAGGCTAGCTGCTAAGATGAGGCACATAAGAACCATGACTACCCAAAGTACCGTGGGATGCCTGAACCACTAACTGAAACGGCTTGGGAGGATGCCCTCTACCAAAAGTACCCCTACCTCCAGATGAGGCACCACCAAAACCTCCGAAATGATGAGGCCTCTTATCAGATACTTCCCCTCTCTCCTGACCACGAACCATCTCAATTCTTCTAGCAATATCTACGGCCCTCTAAAAAGAAATATCATCTCTGATCGCTAATAGTGAAAGTAAGTACATCAATGAATCTCCCCACTCCCCCCCTCTCAGTAGGGAGTAAGATAATTACATGGTGAGCTAGGTCCACAAATCG
Organism: Nicotiana otophora; assembly: GCA_000715115.1. NCBI lineage: Eukaryota > Viridiplantae > Streptophyta > Magnoliopsida > Solanales > Solanaceae > Nicotiana > Nicotiana otophora. Next base: position 17,979 of record AWOL01S0026448.1, on the reverse strand, counting down.
GGTCTCATACTGGGTAACAATCATGTTATCCTATTGATGGCGCTCAAAATACTTGTGATACTCCTCTCTAAGTGTGAAAGGAATAAATTTCTCCAAAAATAGCTGCAAAACTTGATCCCAAGTAAGTGAAGGTGAACTAGCTGGTCTGGTCAGCACATAATCCCGCCACCATCTCTTAGTAGAACCGGTCATCTGGAACACTGCAAAGCTGACTCCATTGGTCTCAACAATACCCATGTTGCGCAACACCTCATGGCAACGGTCCAAGTAATCATGTGGGTCCTCCTAAGGTGCACCACCGAAGTGAACATGGAAGAGCTTTGTGAACTTGTCCAATCTTATCAATCCCTCATAAGACATCGCAGGCCTCTCCCTGGTCTGTGCAGCAACAACTGGCTGAACTAACCCAACTCGCTAAACTGCTGGAGTTTGATATATGGGAGCCATTTGCTCCGTAGTATGTGTAGTGGCAGTTTGTTCTCCTCCCCCAACCTGAGAGAAGGTTGGTGCCATCGGAAATGTACATGTCTGGGCCACACTCTCTATAAGGACCACTAAATGGACTAGAGCGTCCTTGTCATGACCGAAACCGATGGGTCGCGACGGGCACCCGGTACCTTGCTCAACCGAGTACCAATATGACGTATCGTTTTGTATCATACTATCATATATAACTGAGCTGGAAAGGGTGCCGTGAGATAGGTAGAATACAACATGTAATACCAACTTATACATAAGACATATGGGCCTCTAAGACCAAAATAACCACTCGTACACTGAACATAGGCCGACAAGGCCGTACAATCTTTTACTTACATGACATCTATATACAAGCCTATAAGAATATATAATTATCATAAAGGTCGGGACAGAGCCTCTCCATACCAAACAATACACATATAAATCATACTGACCAAACAAGCAACTCTGGAGCAAATGGAGTGCACCAACATCTTTCGCTGAGCTGATCGCCTACTTGGAGGACTCTCGAATTGTCTATCGAGACCTGCAGGCATGAAACGCTGCATCCCCAGGAAAAAGTAACATCAATACAAATAATGTACCGAGTATGTAAGGAATGAAAATCAGTAAATAGTAGACATGAGAGAAACATGGAGTAACAGACTCAACATGTACGTTTGCATAGCATTGTGAATCATTTCATTTTTTATAATATCATGCATATGCGTATAAATGTCATACCATGCATAGGTATATGTGTTCACAACATCATCAAGCCTCTGAGGGCATCCCATCATATCATTTAGGCCACTATGGGCAAATCATCAACGTATATCAGTTGATCAGGTGGTGGTGTGCATATAACGCCGTAACCTTTTTCCATATCCCATATACATATAATATAAGAGTATATAACGCCATATGGACATGGGTCAATGTATATATATAAATGCATGAAATGCATAAGAAATACGTTAATAAGATTTCTCGGAATGTCATAAAAATAATATGCTTGTCGGATAAACTTTATCAAATACGTATTTTTTTTAGACCAATGAATAGAAGATATAATAATAATTCGCATGGGGAATCAAGAATATAGACACCCATAGTATTTCTATGAATAGAGTCATTTATGAAAGTTGCATATTTTGCTCGTTTCATTTGTATCATTTGGACCATGCCCAAAGAAAGAAGGGATAGCCTTAACATACCTGAGTCGATTCTCTTGAGAAAGATTACACCGTATTCTCTTAATATTGTAAAATCACACGTTAATTAAGGTGCTCTGAAATCTCGGGTTTTTGAAGTGTTGAAGACGCTATGGAATATCATACTTTGAATTCCTGAAGAGCCTTGAAATCTCACGATTTTTAGAATGGAGATGTGATTCTCATGTCTTTAAGACACATAATGGTTCTTCTTTTTCTAAAATGATATATGACTCACGTTATAAGACTTGACCACTTTTCACATCTCTAATCTTGCCACATATATTAATGACTTAAGAGTCATACATGGGGATGGAGGGGTGCTGCCACGTGGGGGGGTTAGTCTTTTCCAACCATTCCTTAATTAAATAGTTAACCTCCCATTAACCAATAATTAACCAATTACCTACATAATTAGGAGTTATCTCAAATTACTTAAAATACTACTCACTTTTAACACACTTTGTACACCTTACTATTATGGTCATGTGGTACCTTGTATGGCACTAGTCCATAAATATCGGGTATTATAGCTCAGACCGTATTTTATCTCAAAATGATAAACCTCAACGAAACTTATTTTCTTCGATTCGCTTACCCTCTCACCTTCACAAATTTACTTATCACTTGTTTGAAGTAGCACAATACTTATATTCCTAAAATAATCTCATTCCTGAACTTACGTCGATTAACTTACGACGAAATTTTAACGTACAAAATTACGGGATGTAACAACTCATTTCCGAGCTTTCATCAATTTATTTATGGCGTACTTTCACATATGAAAATATGGGGTGTAACAGTCCTGAAGCATGGGAGTGGCTATAAATCCCTCCGAAACCTGAGCGGGTTTTACTAGCGTAATCTGAGCGGGAATCTCCTCCACATGATCAATTTAAGGCTCCACTGTGGGTGCTGCTACTCGAGCTCTAGTCTGAGCTCTACCTCTGTCTCTGCCTCGGCCTTAGCCTCTGTCTCGACCTCGGCCTCTACCCCTGGTAGTGGCTACAACATGGGGCTCCGGCTCCTATTCCGGCTGAGATATTGTACGTGTTCTCATCATCTACGACAAAACAAGAATGGAATGATTAAAAAAAATCCTAAAACTCCATATCCTCTAGAAGATAAGTACAGATATCTCCGTACCGATCCTCTAGACTCTACTAAGCTTGCTCATGACTCGTGAGACCTAAGCAACCTAATGCTCTGATACCAACTTATCACGACCCAGAATCCCAACCTCAGGTCGTGATGGCGCCTAACATCCATTTACTAGGCAAGCCAACGTGAATAGATAATTAACCAATTTTAACAGTTGAAAACAAAATAATAATATTTAACGAGAAACAAATTCCAAATCTAATACAGTGTGAATATAAACCATGTAATACTAACTACTCCCAAAAATTTGGAGTCATGAGTACTTTACCAACTAGAAGTCTACAAACATAGTCTGAAATAAATACAACTACTCCAAAGAGATAGACAGTAAAAATAGGAAATGGAAGGGGATTTCAAGGTTTGCGAACTCCAGCATATCTACCTCTAGTCTCCATATGAAAGTGATCCGAACCGACGTACCTCAAGCACTACTTGGACCAATACCAGTATCTGCACAAGAAGTGCATAAGTGTAGTATGAGTACAACCGACCCAATGTACTCCGTAAGTGTCGAGCCTAACCTCGACGAGTTAGTGACGAGGCTATGACAAGACACCTATGTAAATAAGCAGCAAAATAATAAGAAGAATGATAAAATACTAATTGGGAGAGGGCATGTGAAAGGGGAAAATATCACAAGAGCGGCAAGTACGAAATCACGAAATAACATCTTTCGAATTAAACAACAATATAACCAAGTATATCACCAAAATCGAAAATCAAATAAATCAATGATAAGAAAATGGCACGGTATCACCCTTCATGTTTTTACTCTCGTTCTCACCATGCAATATCATGAATATAATGACACGGCATCACCCTTCATGCATTTACTCTCACCATGCAATTACATGAATATAATGGCACGACATCACCCTTCTTGTTTTTACTCTCAAATCTCACATTTTATGATAATGAATGCAAATGAGGCATGGCAATATCCTTCGTCCTTTTCTCTCTTCCTCACCAAGCAATAATATAAATCTGAATAATAAAACTAGGCGAGGGATGATTTCACTTCAGATATGGTGCCATGATATCAAACTTCAACTTTCAAATTATTCAACATCTTTAAAATAAACAATAAATGTGAAACGGATAATTACAGAAGTAATAATCTAACATAAGTATGGACAACATAACTAACGAAATAATATAATACAAAGAAACAATTTTCACCCTCATGCTTTAACCCAATGACAACCCATAGGTACTCGTCACCTTACATATACGTTATCACCACACATAAAGCACGTAGAAAATAGACCAACAAGTCCTAATCCCTTAAGTCAAGGTTAACCACGACACTTACCTCACTCCGCAACCAAATCAATGCTCACCGCGGCTTTTCCTCTAGAATTAGCCTCCAAACCAATCAAATATAGTTCAAATAATTCAAAATAAGCTTTAGAAACTATCCACGAGTGAAAAAGATTCAATCTTTAATGATTTTGGAAAAAGTAAACCCCGGGCCCCGCTTGGTCAAAACCCGAGATTCGGACCAAAACCCAATTTCCCATCCATCCCCGAACCCGGTTATGTGATTAGTTTTGTAGTCTGACCTCAATTTGAGATCTGAATATCAATTTCTTAAAATCCCCAATTTCTCCCTAAATCCCCAATTTCTACCATGAAAAAGCATAGACTAAATGTTACAATCAATGGGTGTTTATGAAAATGTAAGAAAACAAGTTAAAGTTGACTAACCTATGAAGTTAGGGTGAACAACCTCTTCAAAATCGACTTTAGGCCGAGCTCAAACTTGAAAATTGTGAGAAATTGGATAAATCCAGATTTTTGGACTGTTTAAAAGACTGGGTGTCAGGTGTTCATCACGTTCGCAAGACACCTGACGCGATCGCAAAGCATAGGGGCCTAAATGGCCTTCACGTTTGCGATGGCCTCACCCACCTGGCTTTGCGTTCTCGAGCCTAGGCTCGCGTTCGCATAGAGTAACACCCGCTGTCACCAAGAATCCCCCTTAACCCATCGCGTTCGCATTTGAACGGCCGCGTTCTCATGTGAATAGTTGCGCTTACCTGTGAACGTTCGCGTTCGCAAAGGGTAATTCCTTCACAGCTTCGCGTTCGCGATCGGTTCTCCGCGTTCGCGTAGAAGAACTCTGCCCCTATCCTAGTTTCCCCTTCGTGATTGCGAAAGAGGCTTCGCGATCACGAACCACATTGAACCAGACATCAGCAGAATAGTTGAAGCCTACAACTCTAAGTCCAAAAATGACTCGTAGCCTATCCGAAACTCATCTGAGCCCCTAGGACTCCAAACCAAATATGCACATAAGTGTAATAACATCATACGAACTCGCTCGGGACCAAAACACAAAAATAACACCTAGAACTACGAATTGGACATCAAAGAGCATGAAATTTCAAAGAAACGCAAGAACTTCCAAATTTATAATCGAGCGTCCGAGCCCTATCAAATATGCCCTGTTTTCCACCAAATTTTGTATAAAGTTTTAAATAGTAAAATGAACCTATACCAAGTTTTGGAATCAAAATTCAAACCCAACAGTCATATAATCAACCTACGGTCAAACCTCAAAAATCCTTAAACCTTTAAATTTCTAGTTTTCAACAAATCATGTCAAATCAAGTTAGGAACTTCTGAATTCAATTATGAGTATATTCCCTAGTCCAAAATCATGATACGGACCCACTGCTATCGTCAAAATACCGATCCGGGGTCGTTTATACAAAATATTGACCATAGTCAACTCAAATAAGTGTTTAAGCTAAAATTCATGTTTTCCTCAATTTTTAACATAATAACTTTCCAAAAGAAAAAAGATACAGACTATGCACGTAAATCGAGAAACGCTAAATAGAGCTAATTAAGGTCTCGAAACACGAAAATAAGTGCTAGAACTCAGAATGACCTATCATGTCATCACAAGAAAATAGTCCTTATGTTGAACTCAAGTGTTGTGAAGATGGAGCACAACCAACCTAAGAAATGGTTGTAGAGTTAGTAGCTGAAAATTATCATAAGTCTTCTATTTGTTTTAAATGTAGGGGAAATCACCTATAGGTTGACTGTCCAGTAGGTAAGTATTCTTTATATGGTTCATCTTTTCAAAAGCCTCACTCTATTTCTAGTCCTTACAGGTATGAGGTGTCATATGGCCATAATCTTAACTCTGTATGGAACGAATACTCTAATTATGACTGGAACGAAAGCAAAGTGAGACAACTACCTCAAGAGGAGAACGGTAGTTTAGAAGAGCTTATGTATAAGTTCATGAATGGTGTTGAAGTGAGATTTATACAAAATGATGAAGCGATTAAGAACCTAACA
>AWOL01S0026447.1:0-14330 GCA_000715115.1 Nicotiana otophora | reverse complement strand
AAAAAATGACTTGACTATTGTTGATTTGGATGTTTCAAACGAGTTTATCATCAAAGGGTGTTGAAAGCGATTTGGCAAACAAAAGCTTAGTGCTCCTTTCATCTCATCTTAACCAACATTGCTTATTATTCTAGAGTCAACTAACTAGTTTACATATTAATCGGGCATTAATGAGTACTGTATTATTTATCACAATAAATTCATAAATTGTAGGCAGATGTAGCCTTCACCAGCAGATGCAGGCATATTATATTTATACTATGTTTCTACTCATTCATGGACGGAGCTACAACCGCAAAAGGTGGTCAATTGAACACTCTTGGTCGAAAAATTATACTGTAATATATGTCAAATATTACATACTCCATCCATTTTAATTTAGATGAGGTAGTTTGACTCGGCACGAAATTTAAGAAAAAAGAAAATTGTTGAAACTTGTGGTCTTAAAAACTTAAAAAGGTAAATAATTTGTGGGGCCATGACATTTTTGTGGTTATAAATGTTTCTCATTAAGGGTAAAATGGATAAAATGAAAAGTTTAAAGTTAAATTATTTCCAAATTTAGAAATGTGTTATTTATTTTGGAACAGACTAAAAAGAAAAGTACATCTTGAACATCCTTATTAAATTTCTTGGTTTGGCACTCATTATTAGAAAAGAGTAATTAGTGCATTAGTCATCTTATTGATTCAAAATCCCAAATCAAACTTCTACAAGAGGTAAGTATTGAAGACATGACTAAGAACAACTTAAGTAAGACAATCGAAAAGATTTGTGGCCAACTGACTGCAATATTGTTAATGCATGTTCCGTACTATGCAGTATTCAGGTTAAAAAAAATTAGTAACTGAAATACAATCAACAACATGATCACTAATTCTCTATGTTTCTTTAAGACCAAGAAACTCCACTTCTTTTTTTTAATTTTAAATACAAAAGGCCCTAAAAATGTACCCCCACCATTAGGGAAAAGTTAACTAGTAAATTAAACTACTAGTTGTATTGTTTAATAGCTGAAGAAAGCTGTGGCTTTTCCCTACTCTTCTCAGGTGTCTTTGAAACTCTAAAGAGTCTGTAATGCTAATTCTTTTTTATTGTAAAATGAAACCATTATGGCTATCAGCCTACACTTTTACGCTTAATCATTTGGTTTCTCATGTTACTGAATGATGAATTGAAGTATATTAAAATCATTTACCATGAATGACTTTGACTAAAATGTCATCAGAATCTGAATATGGACTTAGTTTACTCAAAGGCTACTTACTATCAAGTTGGCCCCTAACAGTAGGGAGGAAGGCCAGTTCTTTTTGGTCGGACGGCGGTGGGTTTCCCACTACTTAAGAGACATAATCTAATAAGTCATAAACTATAAGCTGCCTAGACCCATGTGTGTGTATTCTTTAATTCTGAGTGATTCTAAACTTTTTATAGCTTCATCATAGTCTAACTGTTCTGTTTCCCCTAGTCTGGTCTGGTGCATGAGTCGTGAATCTTAAGCTGAAACTCCTTGTCAAACAACATAATTCGATAACTCCAGGCAAAAGCTCCAGGACCACATGATGTTACTCATGTACTAGAGCCGAACAGGGGAAGGGCCTCTAAGTTCACTATTCAATAGTTGTTTGAGCAGATGAGAGATAATATGCAAGAGAACAGGGCTGAGTTGATCGAGACTCGTGCAGAGTTGTTTCCCACTGAGACAGCCGTGCCGCATGCTACAAATTCATCTCCACCTGGTGATGATAGGACTGTGACGGAGCCCCCTATTCGTGCGTGTAATAACCCGGCCGGTTTTTTTGAGTATTGCAACCCTGTTCCCCTATTTACTACTCAATTTATGCTTTACAGTTGTTATGTGACTCGCCGGGGTGATTGGTTCGGGTCCGGTGAGGTTTTGGAATGCATTAGAATACTTAGTTTCAAGGTTTAAAACTTAAGTTGAAAAGGTTGACGGGATATTGACTTATGTGTAAACGACCCCGGAATAAAATTTTGATGATTTCAATAGCTTCGTATAGTGATTTCGGACATAGAATTGTGTCCGAAAAATTATTTGGAAGTCCGTAGTTAAATTAGGCTTGAAATAGCGAAAATAGAAATTTAAGTTTGGAAGTTTGACCGGGGAGTTGACTTTTTGATATCGGGGTCGGAATCCGATTCTGGAAATTGGAATAGGTCCATTATTTCATTTATGACTTGTGTGCAAAATTTGAGGTCAATCGGACCTGATTTGATAGGTTTCGGCATAGAATGTAGAAGTTGAAATTTCTTAATTTTATTAAACTTGAATTGGGGTATGATTCGTGGGTTTAGTATAGTTTAATGTGATTTGAGGCTTCGACTAAGTTTGTATGATGTTTTAGGACTTGTTGGTGTATTTGGTTGAGGTCCTGAGGGTCTCGGGTGACTTTCGGGTGGTTAACGGATCAAATTCGGACTTAGAACAAAATTGGAAACCTGCTACCATCTGATGCAATCGCACCTGCGGAAATTGGCTCGTAGGTACGAGCTCATGCGACCAGGCGTGGGTTGAGGCAGAGGCCGCAGAAGCGAGTAAATGGTCCGCAGAAGCGGCGTCGCATCTGCGACTCTGCAACCGCAGAAGCTTAAATGCCGCAGAAACGGCTTTCTCCTCGCAGAAGCGGGAAACTGACTGCAGAAGTGATAGGAGGCCACCCTTGGCAAACCTCATAAGCGGTTGGTTTCTTGCACATGCAAGACCGTAGGAGCGGCTAAGTGAGTCGCAGGTGCAGAACCCCTGGGCAGTATACATTTCGAAGGGGTTCCGAGTTTTGCCATTTTTGGACTTACAAGCACGGTTTTGGGGCGATTTTCAAAGGGAATTCACGGAAAACTTGAGATAAGTCACTTGTGATCATTGTTAGTCAATAATATTGGATTATCCTTGAGTATTTCGACTAGATTACGTATTTTTGAGGTGAAATTAGGGGATTTGGGCCTAGGGATTTCAAAATAAGAAATTAAGATTTGGAGGTCGAGTTGATGTCGGAATTTAGAAAAATTGGTATGGTCGGACTCGTGGTTAAATGGGCGTTCATATTTTGTAACTTTTGTCAGGTTCCGAGACGTGGTTCCCACGGGCGATATTTGAGTACAATTTCAGATTTTGTTGGAAAATTAGTATTTTCATATGGAATTAATTCGTATAATTTGTATTGACTGAATTAAATTAATTGTGACTAGATTCGAGACATTCGGAGGCCGATTCGCGAGGCAAGGGCATAGCGGAATAAAAAATTTTACGGGTTGAGGTAAGTAATAGTTCTAAATTTGGTTCTGAGGGTATGAAACCCTGGATTATGTGTTATGTGATCGATTTTAAGGTGACGCACAAGCTAGGTGACGGGCATGTGGGCGTGCACTGTAGGAATTGTGACTTGGTCAAATTTCATGAAATTATCTAATTAAATGATCTGTTGTTATCTGTACATTCTCTGTGTAGTAGATAAATTGAACCACAAATCATGTTTAGATTATGTGTTGGCACTGTAGAAACCCACAGAGGTCGTGTACATGTTGAATTATCCGCTAAATTGCTATTTTATACTCAGTCATAGTTTACTTGTTTATTTTATCTCTGTCTCTATTGTTCCTTGTTGATGCATTATATCATTTCTGTTAGGGATGATTTTCATGATTATTGAGAGCCCGAGAGACTGGAGAGATTTATGACTGAGTGAGGCCGAGGGCCTGATTGTGAGATATTATATTATAGCACGTGATTTGTCCGTGCAGCATGTGAGTTATCCGTGCGGATCCAGATATTATATTATAGTACATGAGTTATCCGTGCAATACATGAGTTGTCCGTGCGGATCCAGATATTATATTATAGCACGTGAGTTGTCCGTGCGGATTATAGCGCTTGGGCTGAAGGAGCCCTTCCGGAGTCTGTACACACCCCTAGTGAGCGCAGGTACCTACTGAGTGCGAGTGCTGAGTGCTGAGTGAATGGAATGGCTGAGTGAATGTGGTCCTGAGAGGATGCATTTGATTTCATTATTGTTGCACTTCAGCTGTGATATATCACTGTTTTGAAAATTTCTGAGAGATATTATCTAATGTTTCAGTTGAACTTGACATGAAATTATTGTTTTGGCCTCAAATATTGATCTTGAAAGTATGCCTACCTTATTATATTGGAAATTACTGTAATTGGACTCAGGTGTGAAGCTCGTCACTACTTTCGGTTCTTTATTTAGTATTGTTACTTGCTGAGTTGGTTGTACTCATACTACACCCTACACTTCAAGTGCAGATCCAGGTATTCTCGGACACAGTGGGTGTTGATTTCTTCATACAGTTGATTATCTAGAGATTCCGAGGTAGCTGCCGGTGTTTTGCATACCTTGTCTCTCCTTCCTTATCTTCTTGATTACTGTATTTGGTCTCAGACTATTATAGATCGTGTTTTCTAGACTTGTGATATATAGATGCCCATGTACTCAGTGACACCCCGATAGCTGGGAATTTCGCATTATATTTTGGGTTTTCTATCCCGGTTACAAGAACTTTTACTACGAAAACTGCTTTAAATTCATTCTTGTTAAAAGTGTTGGAAATATTTCTGAGAAATCGGCTTGCCTAGTACCACGTTAGGCGCTATCACGATAGGTTAGGATTTTAGATCGTGACAAGTTAGTATCAGAGCCTAGGTTACATAGGTCTCACGAGTCATGAGCAGGTTTAGTAGAGTCTTGCGGATCGGTACAGAGATGTATGTACTTATCTTCGAGAGGCTACGGAACCCTTAGAAAAAATTTCACTTTCTTGTATTCTGTCGTGCGAATTTGTTGATTCTGGAAACTAAATTTTTATTTTTCTATTCTCTCACAGATGGTGAGGACACGTACTATCGGATCGGACGGTCAGCCGCCAGTTAGGGCCGCGAGAGGCCGGGGCCGTGGTAGAGTCCGGGACCGAGGTAGAGGTCGAGGTGTAGCTCGTACAGCAGTTGGAGCACCACCTGTAGCACCACTAGTTGCTCCAGTTCAGGAGCAGATTCTAGATATAGTTGAGCCGGCGGGACCAGCTCAGGCACCAGCTGTGCCCATTGTGATTCCAGGACTTCATGAGGCTCTAGCACAGATATTGACAGTTTGCACTGGCCTTGCTCAGGTGGTTTCGGCTCAGGCCGCACCAGCCACTTCTCAGGTTGGGGGAGGTACTCATACCCCTGTTGCCCGTACTTCAGAGCAGGTAGTGAAGGGACTTAAGATACCGGGGGCACTACCATCCCAATCGGTTGCAGCTGCTCAGGCCCCGGTAGTCCCCGTTATGGAAGATGATGAGTATGGGAGACTTGAGAGATTTGGGAGGCTTCAACCTCTATCATTTAGCGGTGTTGAGTCATAGGATGCTCATGGTTTCCTGGATAAGTGCCAGCGGATGCTTCGGACAGCAGGTATTCTGGAGACCAGTGGAGTCTCATTCACAACTTTTTAGCTTTCTGGGGCTGCCTTCAGATGGTGGGAGGCTTACGAGAGGCGCAGGCCGGTCGGTGCAGGACTACTTATATGGTAGGAGTTCTCTATTCTCTTTTTGGAGAAGTTCGTGCCGCAGTCTCTCAGGGAGGAGCTGCGCAGACAGTTTGAGCAGCTTCGGTAGGATGACATGTCTGTGACCCAGTATGAGATGAGGTTTTCTGAGTTGGCTTGTCACACAGTTTGGTTGGTTCCCACTGATAGGGAGAAGATTAGGAGGTTCATTGATGGCCTCACGTATCAGCTGCGGTTGCTTATGACTAGGAAGAGGGTATCTGGTGCTACTTTTGATGAGGTGGTTGACATTGCTCTGCAGATAAAGGTGGTCCGTAGCCAGGAGCGTGATGAGAGGGAGACCGAAAGGCCTCGAGGTTCTGACGGTTTTGGTGGGGTACCTTATGGGGGACAGTCCTACCACAGCAGGGATTGCCCTTTTAGGCCCGCTCAGATGACTCATCCAGCTCATCGTGGTGCATCAGCTAGCCACGATTCTTACAGTGCTCACTCTGGCCAGTCTTCATTCAGTGCACTACCAGCGTAGAGTTTTCATCATGCCTCATCCGCTCAGGCTTTTACAGGTAATTCCTCGGCTTATTAGGAGCAGCAGTTCTGTCATATGAGGGGTTATTTCGACTGCGGAGAATTTGGTTATTTCAAGAGAGATTGTCCTAGGTTGTTGAGTGGGGATCCACAGCAGAGTTCTCAGCCGATGACACTAGCACCAGCAATTACACCACCCGCCCAGCCAGCTCAGGGTGGGGCTCAGTCAAATAGGGGTGGCCCAAGAGGGGGAGGCCGATCAGATGGCGGTCAAGCCCGATTCTATGCTTTTCCTGCTAGGCCAGACGTCGTTGCTTTAGATGCAGTGATCACATGTATCGTCTCAGTGTGGCACATGGAAGCTTCTATATTATTTGACCCTGGTTCAACTTATTCGTATCATCGTACGTTATTCATTATCTGGATATGCCCCGTGAGTCCTTAGTTTCACCTGTTCGTGTATCTACGCTGGTGGGCGATACTATTATTATGGATCGTGTGTATCGGTCGTGTGTGGTAACAATTGGGGGACTGGAAACTAGAGTTGATCTTTCATTGCTCAGTATAGTTGATTTCGATGTAATCTTGGGTATGGATTGGTTGTCTCCATGTCATGCTATTCTGGACTATCACGCAAAAACCGTAACGCTAGCGATGTCGGGGTTGCCGAAGGTCGAATGTAGAGGTTCTCTAGATTATGTTCCCATTAGGGCAATTTCTTATTTGAAGGCCCAACGTATAGTTGGGAAGGGGTGTTTGTCATATTTGGCCCTTGTGAGAGATGTTAATGCAGATACTCCTACTATTGATTTAGTACCGGTAGTGTGAGACTTTCCGGATATATTTCTTGCAGACCTACCGGGTATGCCACCCGACAGGGATATTGATTTCAGTATTGACTAGGTATCGGGCACTCAGCCTATTTCTATTCCTCCATATCGTATGGCACTAGCTGGTTCTGTTTGTGAAAAAGAAAGATGGTACTATGCGGATGTGCATCGATTACAGGCAACTGAACAAAGTTACAATCAAGAATAAGTATCATTTGCCACGTATTGATGATTTATTTGACTAACTTCAGGGAGCGGGGGTATTCTCCAAAATTGATTTGAGATCCGGGTATCACCAGTTAAAAATTCGGGATTCGGATAATCTAAAGATGACATTCAGGACTCGTTATGGTCATTACGAATTTCTCGTGATGTCTTTTGGGCTGACCAACTCTCCAGCAGCATTTATGTATTTGATAAATAGTGTATTCCAGCCATATATTGATTCATTTGTCGTAGTATTTATTGATGATATCCTGGTGTACTCACGTAGCCAGGAGGAGCATGCACAACAATTGGGTATTGTATTACAGAGGCTGAGAGAGGAGAGACCGTATGCTAAATTCTCTAAGTGTGAGTTCTGACTTAGTTCAGTGGCATTCTTGGGACACATAGTGTCCAGTAAAGGAGTTAAGGTGGATCTGAAGAAGATAGAGGCAGTTCAGAGTTGGCCCAGGCCATCTTCAGCTACTGAGATTCGGAGTTTTCTCGGCTTGGCCGGTTATTATCGTCGCTTTATGGAGGGTTTCTCGTCTATTACATCGCCTTGGACTAAATTGACCCAGAAAGTTGCTCCATTCAGGTGGTCGGATGAGTGAGAAGAGAGCTTTCAGAAGCTCAAGACTGCCCTGACCACAGCTCTAGTTCTAGTTTTGCCTTCAACTTCAGGCTCTTATACAGTGTATTGTGATGCTTCTTGGAAATGTATTGGGTGTGTCTTAATGCAGGAGGGTAGAGTGATTGCTTATGCTTCACGTCAGTAGAAGCCACATGAAAAGAACTACCATGTTCATGATTTAGAGTTGGCAGCAATTGTTCATGCATTGAAGATTTGGAGGCATTATATCTACTATATGTCTTGAGAGGTGTATACAGATCATTGATCTCGGCCAAACCCACACCACAATTTAGTAGTGAGGCGGTCGATGCAATAATAAACCCAACGAAGGTCGGGATCGAATCCATAGGGAGTTAGAATATGGGATTAGGTGTATATCTAAGTTAACTGCAAGTTTTGGCTCCAATTATACTTCCACAAACTTGATTGGTGTTCTACTTCTACTTTACTCTATTGTTTGCAAGTATAAAACTAAGGAAAATATTTTTGGTTTTGAGTTTTTCAAATGATTAAAAAGGGACTAGGGTCATGACTTCTACCTAGGTGGTTATCTAATGGGTTGTAAACTCAAGGGAAAATTTGATTAGTTGGGGTCGTGATGTAGAAATCACATCCGGGTACTCACTATATACCTCTTCGTAGTTTGAGTGATTTTTTCCAATTTGGCTTTCTCAAGTCCAATTGAGTATTTGCACAATACAAGTTATATTAGCTCAAGTCGGGTATTACTATCTCTAGGTTTAACCCTTTAATTGGGGCTATCAATTTCTTGAGTTCACCCCAATTTCTTGTTAGCAAGCTTTCCTAGACTTAGTCTCTCTTTCTCAAGTAGAAGCTAAGTCGAATAGGCATGAATCAATACTTGTAACCATAGATTCTAGGGTTCAATCATGAAGAAGGCTAAATATCACTAACCCAATCAAAAACAAACCCTAAATTAAACACCCATCTAATACCCACATTAGGGTTGGGTCACAACCCTAGCTAAAGATTTAGCTACTCATGAAAAGTACAAAATTTAAAGAAGCAATTAAGATAGAATGCATATTAATTGATTAGGGAAAGAAAATCTAATGTATAGATGATAATCTAATACAAAATTCCTCAAAATTGCAAAGAAAACAGCTCAGGTGCTCTTCTCCAACGTCACTTACCCTAAAAATGACAAAAAAAGTTCTATTTATACTAAGCTGAAAATATCTGACAAAAATGCCCATGCGGAGGTTGTGCAGCCGCATAATTCTGGTGCGGTCCCACATTGAGCTTCTGTGGCCGCACAATTATTGTACGGTCTGCATTCTTGGAATTTTGGGCTTGGAACTTCGGGGCTTCTGTGGTCTACATAAAAACGAGTGCGGTCGCGCTTCTGATTGTGAGGCCGCAGAAAAATGATACGGTCCGCAATTTTGAACTTGAATCCAACTCTCTGATTCTTTACTCCTGCAGATCGCATAATAGTTAGTGCGGCCGCATTTGATATTCTGCGACCGCACAATTTTGGTACGGTTCGCACTCCTTCAGCTTGCATAAATACCATTCTATGAATCTCCTCTCTGTGGACCGCACTTGATATTCTGCGGCCACACAATTTTGGTGCGGTCCGCACTGCTGACTTTTTGCCCTGTTTTGGTTCTTGTTAACTTTTGACTACTTTATGAGTTGATTTTGACTTCGTTGGCTCATATCCCAATATTCCTGCAAGTAAGCACATTTTGTTAGTTTCTGGGAATGCCTTAAAGCATTTTTGAGCTAAATCTCAAGTAAAAAAGAGCAAATAATCGGTCGAAATCTCTACTTATCAACTCCCCCAAACTTAAGCTTTTGCTTGTCCTCAAGCAAATAAGGCAATTCCCACCTCCACTAGAAAAAGAGATATTTTAGCTGGCTTAAGGTGAATCAATCACACATCAATTGGGACCAACAATTACCCACAACACATATGAATTATCAACAATGCAATGGTTTGACTTTTTGAGTACAATAGTTCTAATGTGATAGTAGAGCATCAAGAGTTGACTCTATGCATCAAGGAAGCTCGCTCTTTCACGTAGGTCATTGTGGATTCAAACTCCTCCTCCTCTACTCTCCATTAGCACAACTCACTTTAGAATGCAACACTCGATACAAGGATTGTGAAAAATTCGCTCATCTCTCTCAAAAGAATGTCACAAGTCCGGCTCTAAGTACCATAAGCTTGACCCTCATGTAAATCACCACTAATGTAAGCTCACTCAACTTAAAATCATGTAGGGCTTTTGCGGGATGTAATGAAGACTTTTGTACCAAGGTAGGACTTGTTGGAATAGAATGGTTTCATCTTTCCTTAAGCACTCCATTTTCTCTTTTCGGCTCATACTTTCTCGACTCTTTGAGTCATTTTCTTCTTCCTAGGGGGGAACTAGAGAGACGTAACGTCACTCTTTCTTGATCATGACATTCATTTTTCTCCTTTTCTATTTACTTTAGCCTTATATCCCTACTTTCTTTTGAATTCCCTGTAACTCTTCATTTTATTCACTTTCTTTTTGGAATTTTTCTTTTTTTTTCTTTGCCTTCCCTTTTCTTCATTTCTTTCTCTTCTTTGTACCTTTTATCACTTCAAACTCCTCGTCTCTCCCCCAAACTTATGTTTTAGCCCATTATTTCTCAAGAATGCTAAGGAAAGATCAGGTGTCAAGAGAGGCTCACTACAGAACGGATAAAGGCTTGTAACGTGGTTATTAAAATAAAAAGGCTTCGGCTCAAAGGGGTTGACTAGGGTTATCACATTGGTAGGCTATGGAAGATTTTGATTTCAAATTGGATCAAGGAGAGCCTAAAAATCATTTCTCAAGCCAAGCTACACTTACAATTTCGCCTAGAAAAATACTCGGGGCAAGTTCTAGACTATTGGCACGGGAACTTGGACTTGCAATTCAATACCTCATCTCTCACACTGCTGGATTGCTAAAGAGAACGTAGTCGAGGGCCCACATCAACCCTAGCTAAGATTGAGAATCACAAATGGCTCGACTGAACCACTCGATGATTGTTTGAGTCAACACAAGAGTCTAAAAGTCATAACTAAAGCTATTTTATGCCAACAACTTTATTTTTAACCATAAGGTCATAGGTAAATGTGTTGGTACCAAGTGAAGCATGCTCGAGACACTTTTCTTCATTACTACTATATTTTGTCAAAACATTAAAAAAACGGACTGAATCCCTTAAGAAGGTTGTCACGCCATCCATCGTTGGGAAGAGCCACCCGGTTCACACAAAAGCCACCTTTGGAAAGAACCGTGGCATTAAGAAAACTAAAGGCTTATTATTCACTCAAAACGTAAAAAGGAGCTAATAAATTAAAAAGAAGCTACTAAAGTAAATAAGAAGTTATACTATTAAGGAAAAGCAAACTAAAGAAGCTACAAAGTAAACTACGGGAAGCGAGATAAATAAATATACAAACCGAAGTCAAATGAATATATTCGTAAGGGAAATGAATATCTACACCAAATGGGGAGAATATATATATACCAAAGGGAAAATAAGAATTAAAAAAAAATAGTATCAGAGTTATTACATGCCAAATGTCAAATGTCAGTTAATCAAAATAGACCACCCCCCAAATGAAAAATAAGCATTGTAAGGGCTAAAGAGTCAAGAGAACTCCCTATGTGGTCTCAGTCTGCATGGGATCATCAACACCTTCTATCTCCTCTAACTCTATGTCATCATCTCCTGGCTGAGGGACAACTGCATTGTTGAGCATCTATATCATCTCCTCAGTAGTGTGTGCAGTCGCAACCGACTTCTCAGACTGGCCGACTGCTGCCTCTGGTGCTGGGACTGTCTGCTCCATAAGCAAGTCCAATGGAAGATCTCCGGCAGATGCAATCTTTGCAACCTCTTTGCTCAGCTTCTCTACCGACTTCTTTGATGCCTGGGATCTACGCATCTTCTTGACCTTTTTGCCCAAATCTTTAATGACCTTCCCATGCGTCGCCAGAGTATCAATAATGTTCTTCTGGTTCTCCAGAATCTTCTTCAATATTTCCTCCACTGACTGAGGTACCTGTGGCTCTGCTGTGGCTGAGGACTGTGCTGCAACAACACTAGATATATCAGTCAGCTTTGCAGTAGCTACCTGCATCCAGTTGTTGAGACTCGCCAATGTCTAAGAGACTCGCAGTGCAGTCTGAGGATATGTAGATGAAGCCGGCATTGATAATGGCACTGATAGTCTAGAAGAAGCAGGTGGTCTGGAAGATGAAGGTGGCATGGCTGCTGTCCCGGTAGAAGTACCAGCTGCGGTAGATGGCTTGGTAGCTGAATCAGTAACCACTAGCGTTGGCTCCTCAGACTGGCCAGTGGAGGTAGTAGCTTTACCCTTGAATTTCGGGTTGTTAGCTCCCTGAAGTTGGTACCAAGATAAAGGCTTCTTGGCCTTCACCACGATGTCATAATGCCTTGGCTCCACCCCTTGGTCCTTGATGTACTATGTTAGGAAGTTCGGATATGGGTAGGACCTTTCATCTTTTTGGACATCCAGAGTGATGTTTGTGGACATGATAGCACCCACATTAATTGGGTACCCAGCCATAATTGAGGCTACCAAGACTGCACGGGGAAGGGGAAGATTGTTCTCGTTGAGGCATGGATCAATGCGGCTACATACAAATGTTTGCCACCTTTTTGCTTCAAAGTTTAGGGTGGCTCGGACTATTGGAACTCCTGCTGTGAGCCACAGAGGTGTTGACCCTCGAATTGCCAGAATATCAGCTAGCCATGGGCGAGCTGCATCACCCATAGCCAGCTTCTCCAGGTATAGGGCTGCCTCCACTTCCTCAAACCCCACATACGTCTTCAAGGTGCAGGCATCAAACTTGATTTTCAAATTTCGAGCTTTTGTCACCTTGGTACCCTTTTTGATATGAGCTACATTGGTGTAGAATTCCTTGACCAAATGCTCATTATCATCCATAATGCGGTGGGTGAACCATTTCCAACATTTTCACTCCCGGAATTGTCGGAGGACATTGGGGTTGTGCTTGTCTAGATCTTTCATCAAGAACTGCCACTCAAGAGTGAGTGACCGCTGCGGCCACCATTCCCTAAATTTAGCAAAGGCAGCAGCACTGACGAATCTGTCCTCCCATATCGCTGGTCTCTTTGATCTCTCCAAAGCTCTGACTGTAGTATCCCTCCCCCCCCCAATCATCTGGGACATCATCATCGTCCACATTAATTGGATCGGCTAGAGCATGTGAGGAAGAGGGCTCAGAGGCTTGACTACCCTCTTCCGAACCATCAGAGGAATGGGCAGAAGAAGACGACTCATCTACTAGGTGGAATCTACCAGGAAACTGTTGTGATTAGGCTTCCGGCTGTGATTGCACAGAGTTACCCTCAGAAGCTTCCCCAGATGGGACATACTCACAGGGTTTGGGAGGTCTGTTGGATGTAGCTTTCTTACTTATAACCCTTTGAAGTGCTAGAGGTAAGTTGCTTTTACCTCGACCTCGGCCTCGGGAGGGTTCTTCCCTCCCTTGCGATGTATCTCCTCTACCACATGAGCAAACCATTGTCTGTAATGCATAAGGATAAGAGTCAGTTAGATTTGTAAACCACAGGTGCATGCATAACAACTGCAGTAAAGTAGTCTCAGAAGGGGCAGTGCGGACCGCACAAAAGTGAGTACGGCCGCAAACTACCCAGTGTGGACCGCACAAAAGTGAGTACGATTGCATAACAAAATATGTGGACCGCACAACTTTGAGTGTGGCCGCACAGCCCCAGGTTCAGACTACTAGGGTCTCTAATGTTTCATTAGTACGGCCGCACAAGTCCACTGCGGACCGTACACTTTTGAGTGCGGTCGCACAAAATATGCACATTGATACCCTAGTTCACAGAACTGCGGACCGCACAACAATGTGTGTGGCCGCAGAAGCTCATGATGCGGACCGCACAAAAATGAGTGCGGCCGCACAATTTGAATTCAGGCGGCACTGACTTAGAGTTCGTGGAATTTTATTCCCAAATTACTCAAGTTTTTAGCAATTAAACATCATTAGTCACTTACCCAGACCCCAATTAACGTTTAAAAAGACTACCCACATGATTCTAAGCACAAACAACTAACCATTGACATATTTAGGCATGGAAATAACCCTAGGCAAAAGAATAAAAGTAAGGAAAAATCTAAAGAATAAATTAGCATACCAGTAATGAAGATGCAGGTGAGATTCAACACTGATGAAATTAGGAGAGATTGAAAACAATGAGGTTATGCACTGTGCAAGCTTAGTTTCAGGTTTCAAAAGAGCGTAAAGTGTAAAAAGCTAAGTGAGGCTCTATTTATACTTTTACTCGCCAGGCCAACAATTTTACCTGGAGTGCGGCTGCACAATTTTGAGTGTTGTCCGTACTTATTACCTACCCTTGTGAAGACTTGCTGCGGACCGTACAGAAATAAGTGTGGCCGCAGAATTAATGCGGACCGCACAAAAATGGGTACGGCCGCATTTTGTTAAGGATTTTTGTCAGGCGAAACTTCAGAGACCATGTATCTTTCATCTCCCAGTTGTGCGACCGCACACAAAATTGTGCGGCCGCAGAGTGGCAGTGCGGTCC
>AWOL01S0026445.1:28162-41658 GCA_000715115.1 Nicotiana otophora | reverse complement strand
TTCCCTTTTAATTTTTATTGGTTTGTCTTAGAGAATTTATATGTTTTGGTTCCTTTTTATATACGTTATGAGATACGCCGTAGTTGTTTGTAGCATATATGTATATATGAGGATCGGGTTGCATGGTGTAATTGGTGTGTGTGTGTGTGTGTGTGTGTGTGTGCACGTGTATATATATATCAAGACCCAACTCCCACTGAGCCGCGACGATGCCTAACACTATTTGTTAGGCAAGCCAAAAGTCACACAATTACAACGAGATCGAATAAACATGATTTAGTAAACTCAACAGCTGAAATATTTTGAAATAACTGATGAAAACAACAACAATACAGCTACAACCTTCCCAAAGACCTGGTGTCAACGAGTACACAAGCACTACTAAGTATCAAATACAAAGCCAAATTCTCAATACAAATGTCTGAATAGTAGAACAATAATAGTAGAAATAATGAATGAGAACTTCAAAGTCTGCTGATGACATAGTAGCTACCTCATAGTCTCTCGAAAGTTGGTAGCAACAAACTCTAGAGTTCATTTCTTCCGGAAGTACCTGGATCTGCACACGAAATGCTTAGTGTAGAATGATTAAACCTGACCACATGTACTCAATAAGTAACAAAACTAACCTTAGGTTAAAAGCATTGACAAGCTCAGAAAAAACAATCAAAGACCAATATTAATAACTAATAACATCTCAGATATAAAGTAAAACAATTTAAGCGTGTAGCTCAATAATATCATGTTCAGCTCGTTCACATATCAGGAAAATATGCATGCTTTCCATATATAATAGTTAAAACTCAACACACATAAAATATTTCATTTACAAGCTAGCATGAGAAAAGTATATCTCTATGCCTACATGTTAAATATACATGTCAAATAAACAACATCATTGTGGATCGATCAAGAATAACCACATCTAGCAACAAACAACTTAATATCATCAAATAATGCCGTAGGAAACAACTTCAAACAATAAAGCTTTGATCTTTATCAAAATCAAAAAGTCAACTCCGGGCTTGCACCTCGAAACCTGGGCAAACTAACAATTCTTGAACACCAATTCAATAACGAGTTCAACCATACAAATTTCATCTAACTCCGACCTGAAATCGACCTTCAAATCCTAAATTTTCACTTTAGGAAAGTTTTTTTCCAAAATCCCCAATTTCTTCATTTTAATTCACCAATTAAATGCTACAAACAAGGATGTAATCATGCAACATAAACAAATCCGGGTGAAACCTACTTATCCCAATCCAAATCATGGAAATCACTTCAAAAATCGCCTATAATCGATCTCTCTCACTCAAAATGTGATATAATGACCAAACCCTCGAAACAAAGATGTTAAATAGTCTGCCCAGGCTTAACCTTCGTGATTGCGGACCCATCCTCGCGATCACGAAGAACAAAATTCCACCTCATCCAAAAGACTCTACGTGAATACGAGAACATGGTCGTGAAAGCGCAGCACAACACGCTCCTAAATTACGCAAATGCGGAAACAACATCGCGGTCGCGAAGGCTTACCATCTGACACCCCAGCTGAACTGACCCTTCTACAAGAACATGACCGTCCAATCGCGATCACGATGATCAATGCCATCCAATTCATTGCGAATGTGTCACCACTTCGGAACGTGAAATACATTTTGCTTGCCATCCATAACACTCTACGATATCGCAGCTTACTCCTCGCGATCATGAAGGAGAAAACAAGACATCAAATATCAGCTATGTCAAACATGAATAAATTGTATGAAACTCATCCGAAATACACCCGAGGCCTTCGGGACCCTATCCAATCACAGAAACCAATCTTAAAACATATCATGAACCTACTCGAGGCCTCTAATCAAACAAAAAAACATCAAAACCACAAATCACACCCAATTCCAGCCTAATGAACTTCCAACTTCCAACACTCATGCCAAAACACATCAAGCCAACCCGGAATGACCCCAATATTTTGCATGAAAGTCCCAAAATAACATAAAAGACCTATTCCAACTCCCGGAACTAAAATCCGAGCCCGATATTGACAAAGTCAATTCTCAGTCAAACCTATCAACCTTCCAAACCTTCGACTTTCCAACATTCACCAAAAAGAACCAAACCAACCTACAAATCTCCTAATCCAAATCCGGACATAAGGCTATGTCAAAAATAACCATACGAAGCTATTGGAATCGTCAAAATACCATTCCAGGGTCATCTACATAAAAGTCAAACTCCGGTAACTTTTTCAACTTAAGCTTCTAAGTTTGAGACTATGTTTCCCAATTCACTCCATAACCTTGCCGAAACCATACCAACCACCCCCAAAAATTACATAACCACAAATGAACATAGAAGAGGAAATAGATAAGGTAACGGGGTTGCAATACAAAGAATAACCAGCCGGGTAGTTACATTCTCTCCGTCTTAAACAAATGTTCATCCTCGAACTGGTCTAGAATTATACCTGGAGTCTCAAAAAGGCGAGGTTATCTAATAAGCATCTCCTCCTCGATCTCCCATTTAGCCTCCTCTACTGGCTAAACTCTCCATTGCACCTTCACTAACGTTATATTCATTGCCCTCAACTTCCAAACCTACCGATCTAAAATGGTCACCGGCTCCACATCATAAGTCAAATCCCCATCTAACTGCACCGTGATAAAGTCGAAAACATGTGACAGATGACCATAATACTTTGGAACATAAAAAAAAGATATACTGGGTGAACACCCGATAGACTAGATGGCAAGGCAAGTTTGTAGGCCACCTCTCGAACTCTCTCAGTAACCTCAAAAGGGCCAATATACCTTGGACTCCACTTCCCCTTCTTCCCGAATCTCATCACACCCTTGGTCAGCATATATGCAACATCGTGAACCTTTTGGTCAGCATAACCCTTCTACTTGGAGAGTGTTGTATGAATCTACTCATGAATCACCTTCACCATCTCCAATCGTTGAGTCAACCATCTCGGTTTCTGATGCTCATACTTCACTTGTTAGCAATTCAAGCACCGAGATATATAATTAACAGTATCTTTCTTCATTCTCCTCCACGAATAGTATTTTTTTAAGTCATGGTACAACTTCGTGACATCTGGTTGAATGGAATAGCGCAAGTTGTAAGCCTTCTTAAGGATCAAATCTGTCAACCCATCAACAATTGGAACACAAATCCGGCATTGAAGCCACATAACACCATCATCACTTATCATAACCTCCTTAGTACCACCTTATTGAACTATGTCTTTCAATAACAATAAGTGAGGATCATCCAACTGGCGAGCCTTGATACGCTCCAATGACTGACTGCCACAATGCAAGTAAGAATGTGGCTAGGCTCCGAAACAATCAATCTCACAAACAGATTGGCAAAAGCCCGAACATCCATGGTTAGTGGCCTCTCTGCTATCGGTAAATATGCCATGCTACCCATACTCTCAGCTTTCCTACTCAATGCATCATCCAGAAAAGTTTCCTTCCTAGATGATATAATATGGTGATATCATAGTCCTACAACAACTGTAACCATCTTCGTTGCGGCAAATAAGATCCTTTTCTTGAACATGAGCAAGAGACTCCGACTGTCGGTATAGACCTCACATGGAACGCTGTATAGATAGTTCCTTCTAATAATCAACGCATGAGCAATGACTGCTAACTCTATGCACATGGTAGTTCTTCTCATAAACATTCAACTGTCGAGATGCATAGGTAATCACCCTACCGTCCTGCATCAATACGGTTCCAAGCCCAATAGGTGACGCATCACAATGTACTGTGTAAGATCCCGAACCTGTAGGCAACACCAATACTGGGGCTGTAGTTAATGTAGTCTTAAGCTTCTAAAATCTCACCTCACACTCATAGGACCAACTAAAAGGAGCACCTTTCTTGGTAAATCTAGGCAAAGGTGTAGCAATGGACAAGAAACCCTCCACAAAACGGAGATAATAATCTGCCAAATCCAAGAAGATCGAAATCTTTGGGCCTAAAGATGGTCTAGACCAACTCTAAACTGCTCAATCTTCTTCGGATCTAACTTAATCCCCTCACTAGACACCATGTGCCCCAAGAACACCATTGAATCAAGCTAAAACTCACACTTAGATAATTGAGCATATAGCTTCTTCTCCCTCAATGTCTGGAGTACGATTCTCAGATGTTGTTCACGATCCTCCTAGTTGAGTGAGTATACCAATATATCATCAATGAATACCATGATGAAAGAATCAAGATATGGCTAGAACACAATGTTCGTCAAGTGCATAAAGGCTGCTGTGGCATTAGTTAGCATAAAAGACATAACTAGAAACTCATAGTGACCATAGCAAGTCCTAAATGTCATCTTCGGAATATCTAAATCCCGGATCTTCAACTGATGTTAACCCGACCTCAAATCAATCTTCAATAACACTTTAGCACCCTGAAGTTGATCAAATAAGTCATCAATGCATTATTGTGGGTACTTGTTGTTAATAGTAACCTTCTTCAATTGCTTGTAGTCAATACACATACTCATAGTACCATCCTTATTCCTCACAAATGGAACTAGTGCACCCCAAGGTGACATACTAGGCCTGATGAAGCCCTTATCTAGTAGTTCCCACAACTGTTCCTTCAATTCCTTCAACTCTATAGGTTCTATATGGTACAGTGAAATAGAGATGGGCTAAGTACCGGTACCATGTCCATACCAAAATCAATTTCCCCATCGAGTGACATGCCAAACAGAACTGCTGGAATCACATCTGGAAAATCCATCCCTACCGGAACTAAATTGACGATAGGAGTATCAACACTAAAATCCCTCAAAAAGGCCAATACGCCAAACATCCCTTCTCAACCATTCCTTGAGCCTTCAAATGTGAAATTACACTACTAGGAACATAATCCAGGGATCCTCTTCACTCCAACCACAGCACCCCCGCCAATATCATGGTCTTAGTGTGACAATCAATGATTGAGAGATATGGCCACAACAAGTCCATGCCAAAATTTACATCAAAATCAACCATGCTAAGCGATAAAAGATCAACTCTTATTTCATATCCACTAATAGTCACACACAAGACTAATATACGCGACCCATAGCAATAGATTCACCCACCAGCGTAGATACATGAACAAACATAGTTAGAGAATCATGAGGCATATCCAAATAACGAGGAAAGTATGATGACATATATTAATAAGTGGAACCAAGATCAAATAATACTGAAGCATTCCTGCGGTGCACTAAAACAATACCTGTGATCACAGCATCAGAAGCAAATACCTCTGGTATGGCAGAAAATGCATAGAAACGATCTTGAACACTACCTGACTTACCTCTCCCTCTAGGGTGAACTCGACCCACACGACCTCTTCCTCGAGCTAGCTGGGTGGGTGGTGTAGTAACTGGTGCAAGAGTCATAGTTTGACGGGGTTAATACTTTCTCACATGTCCCAACTCTCCACAATCATTGAAACCTCTAACTGGGAATGATTGTGGGCCTGAATCGGACCCCGGGAACTAGAATAACCACTAGAAGAATCTAGTACTAGTGAACCCTTAACTGATGGAGCATGGTACGAGCTTTGAGTAGGAAGGGAATTGAAGGACGATTGAGTTGGACAAGTGTTGTATGAACCGTGGCTAGCTAATGAACCACGAGGAACTGACGAGCTATTTACCTCATCCTAAAAGGACGACCTTTGCTATGATGTAAATGACTTCCAGACGAGGTACCACTAAAACCACCGAAACCACGGGGCTCATGCATTTCCCCTCCTCACGCTCAAGCCTGCGAACCTTTGCCAAGCGCCTGACAATCTAGACCACCTGGTCAAACCTAGCATCTGTCTCAGACTCTCGAGCCAAATTATAACGTAGACAATAGTTGACGCCATTAATGAATCTCCCGATCCCCTCTTTTATTGGGAACCAACCATATAGCATGACGATCCAGATCCGCAAATCTCATCTCATACTGAGTCACAGTCATATCCCCCTGGCATAGCTGCTAAAAATCTCTAAGAAACTCCTCTCTGTGAGTCTGTGGGAAAACCTTCTTTAAAAAGAGAACTGAGAACGCATATCATGTAAGTGGAGCTACCCCAACTGGCCTGCTCAACTCATAAGACTTCCATCATCTGTAGGCTGCCCCTATCAACTGAATAGTGGTAAATGCAAATGCACTAGTCTCGAAAATACCCGCTGTGAAACAAATCCACTGACACCTATTTAAAAAATCCCGAGCATCCTCTGACTCTCCTCAGCTAAATCTGGCACTTTAAGCCTCCCAAACCACTTAAACCTCTTCTGCTCATCATCGATCAAAGGTGGACCAACCTTGGCCCGAGCAGTAGCAACTCGCTGAATAGGTAACACTACCCGATGTCTGATGACCTTGATATAGCTTCTCTATAGTACGGGTGGCGGGAGTCTGGGCACCTCACCCAAACTGCGAGGTACCTGGTGCAACTTGAATAAATATCGCCTGAGCCAGGCTTGTGCACATAGTCAGAATTTGGGCTAAGGCCTCCTGAAGGCCAAGAATAATGATTGGCAATGCAAGTACCTGAGCTAGTCCCACTAGCTCAACAGTATCTGAAACCTGCTCCACATGTGTTGCCCTAGCCATTGTACGAGCCGTACCTCGGCCCTACCACAACCCGGCCTCTCGCGACTCTAACTTGTTGTACTAGTTCCCGTTCGCCAGATCAGGTGCACGTGTCCTTATCATCAGTGAGATAATAGAAGAGTAGAGGTTTAGACTTCAGAATTAACAAATATACATGACAAGAATGCAATAAAGTGAAGTTTCCTAATAGTCTGATAGCCTCTCGAAGATAGACACTAACATCTCCGTGCCAATCTTCAAGACTCTACTAAACTTGCTCAAGACTCGTGAGACCTAAACAATCTAGTGCTCTGATACCAACTTATCTCTACCCAACTCCCACCGGAGCCATTACGGCGCCTAACACTATTTGCTAGGTAAGCCAATAGTCACATAATAAGAACTAGTTTGAATAAACACGATTTAGTAAACTCAATAGCTGAAATATGCTAAATAACTGATGAAAACAACAACAATACATCTACAACCATCCCAACGATCTGGTGTCGACGAGTACATGAGTAATACTGAGCATCAAAATACAAGGCCATATTCTCAATACAACTATCTGAATAGCAGAACAATAATAATAAAAATAATGAAAGAGAACATCAAGGTCTGCGGATGGCATAACATCTACCTCATAGTCTCCCAAAAGTCGGTAGCAACAGAACCGTCACGACCCTGAATTCCCACCACAAGATGTCGTGATGCCACCTAGTCTCTAAAACTAGGTAAGCCAACAATACAATGAGAGTTAAAAAGTTTTGCAGCTTAGAAATCAAATTAAACTATTAATCTATCATAATAAAATCAAAACAGTACAACTGTCAAAATTTCCCATAACCTAGTGGCACCGAGTCATATGCTCTACAGTGAGTGCTCTAATAATCTCTAACTACAGTAATGTTTTGAACACGAGATAAGCAGTAATACAGCTAAAAACAAACGGTGACCCTAAGGCCTGCGAGCATCAAGCAAGTATGCCTTGAAGTCTCTAAAATAGCTGGTTTGTCACTGGCATTCAGCACGGGCAAATGTACCTGGATCTGCACAAAAATGTGTAGAAGCGTAGCATAAGTACACCAAAATGGTAACTTGTAAGTGTCAAGACTAACCTCTGATAATAAAAAATCACGGGTCCCAAATCACGAATCATAATCACATGGCATCTCATGCCTACTTTGTCAATCACAACTGCACGGACAACTCACGCATTGCATAGACAATACGTGCCAATACAATTAATAATAACCTCATAATTGCACGGATAACTCATGTGCCAACAGTAGCAATATCTTATATCTGCACGGACAACTCATGTGCCCACAGTCCAATCCTCACACAAAAAGAAGATATACAAGAATATACGTACATGATCAATGAATAAAGACAAGTAAGATCAGATACACCGAATAGCACATTGGAAACAACACAACATAATCCCTTA
This sequence comes from Nicotiana otophora, assembly GCA_000715115.1. Taxonomy (NCBI): domain Eukaryota; kingdom Viridiplantae; phylum Streptophyta; class Magnoliopsida; order Solanales; family Solanaceae; genus Nicotiana; species Nicotiana otophora. The sequence continues at coordinate 33,595 of AWOL01S0026445.1, read as the reverse complement.
ATATGCATGACTCACACAATATAGTCATACTACCACACAAATATTATCAATGACAATTCCCCTAGGCCATCACAAGTCATCCCTGATATAACCCCCCTTGTCTCATCGCGTGCGCAACAATAACGTAAATGCCTGCCTTGCCTCGCCACACATATATTATAATTATCCCCCGCTATCTTGCCATATGCGCAAACCCAATATATATAGCCCGCCTTGTTATGCCGCATGTGCAAATATCACTAATAACAATAGCACGGACAACTCACATGCAAACACCATGCCAAATCCTCTGAAAAATCCAACATATGCCAAAAAATATAAAAACACAATATAATAACTAGCACCACATGTGCCTATATGCCACAACATTCCCTTAACAACAATCCCAATACCACAACAACACATAGCCCACGACTCAACAACACTGAGTACAACAACTACAACAATAATAACACGAGAGTACAACAAGTAAGTCAACACAAGAATTACAAAAAGACAATGAAACTGAAGAATATGCTCAACAATGAAATACATAACAAGTAATAATTTCTTCAAATAAAAATAACTCAACAATGAGAAAGATAACATGTAACAACGACTCCAGATAAGAATAAATCAACAATGGAAGAGATAACATGTAACAATAACTTCAAATAAGAATAACTCAATGAGAGAGAAAACGTGTAAATAAGAGAGGTAACAACTTCGTTTAAAGCATATAAGAGTATATTTGGCAATAAAAGATAGAACATGAACTAACAACTTCAAGTAAAGCATGGACGGGTAAATTTAAAAATGGAGGATATAATATGATAGGGCAACTTCAATTAAATGTTCATACGAAACCTAAGGGTCTAACAGGTAAAAGTTTCACATATAAGGCCGTGTACAAACTCGTTACCTCGTGAGTCTTCCACGTAATTCTAATAGTTTAATCAACCAATCACTATGGTGTAGTTCCTACACACAAAATTAGGCAAGATACATACCTCGAACAAGCTAAATCAATCCACTAAAAATCCCTTCCCATTTGAACAACTTGAAGACGAATCAAATCTAGCAAAAATAACTTAATATCATAAATAAAAGCCATAAAAAACAATTTCGGATAATAAATATTCAATCTTTAATGAAAATCAAAAAGTCAACTCAAAAGGTCAACCCCGGGCTCGCACCTCACAACACAACCACACTTACAAATTATGAGAACTCATTCCTATCCGAGTCCAACCATACAAAAATTATTCAATTCCAACCTCAAATCGACCTTCAAATTCTCAATTTATGTTTTAGGAAAGCATTTACAAACACCCGCCCCCCCCAATTTCTCCAACACAAATCAATAATTAATGATAAAAACAATGATAGAATCATGAATAATTGAAAACTCCAACTCGAAAACACTTACCCCCCCGTCCAAACCGTGAAAATCCCTTCCAAATCGCCCAAAATCGAGCTCTACCAATAAAACTATGTTAAAATGAACTAAACCCTCAAAATACAGTACTATATAATCTTCCCGGTTATTGCCATGACCCATCCTAGGGCCGCGATGGATAACCGATACTAAGTACCGATCATCACTAAACTTGATGATAATCTACTAATCATGAATATAACCAGATAAACTGAACAAGCATAAGCATTGCTGATAAGAAATGTTCAATATAGAAAGTTGACAAGCCTAACTCAAACTGATATATAGAAACATACTAATTGCATGGGTGCGTATCTACAAGCCTTTAGGAGTGTTGAACGGAAAGAGTATTAGATGCAAAAGGGCCTCGTCATACCTAAACTAGCTGACTGTACACATACCAAAAGATAACTTGGTGGATTTCCTACTAATGTGACTCAAATGTTGATCTATCGGTACCTGCGCAACATGAGATACAGCGCCCTGAAAGGGATGCGAATACGATATGTACAAAATATTTAGGGTGGAACGCATATGTAAAGCGTACTAAAGTATTATTGTAAGCTAGAAATCTCAATAAAAGTTGAAAGCTAAACAATTGTCTATTTAGCAACTGGTTTGGAATTAAACTGAAGGTGCTGAAACTGAACTACTATCTGAACAGGTACATGTCTGGTGAAATGGGCTATGTCTTCCAAATAAGGTTACTGTAAAACTTAACTAGCCTCATGTATGGTCATGCAATGCAAATTGTTTCTATATAAGCGAACATAACATGCCTGACTAGTATTATGGGACATACCCCCCCTCCCCCCCAGCAGTAGATAAATATATAATCAACAGGCCCAATTGGTGTTATAGGCTATATCCCTAGCATATAATCAATAGGCCTCATTGGCGTTATGGGCTATCTCCCCCTAGAATTTAATCTATAGGTCTCGCTGGTGTTATGGGCTATATCCCCCCAGCATAATCAATGTAAGCATGTATGAGACATAACACATGTGGGAACATCATATGGACTCAAGAGATCATGATGGAATGCATAAACGGAATCACAAACGTAATCTGATGCTCGTCATCCATTAGATGGACGGAGGAGCCTATACCCATTTTAGGGAGAAAATGAGTGTGTACATGGGATATAAAGATTAATTAACTCATTAGGATCCCTCAATAATTAATTTAGAACCAAGAAACTCAAGATTTCTCTATCTCTTCAAATTTCCAAAATTTTCGGCAGAGTTTTCCTTAAAACTTGAGGATCCCCCAAAACAGCAGAAAGTAGCACAATATACACCGCAATTAATACCAGGCCAAGATGATAACATCAAACTAAAGGAGATCTAGTCATCCACAATAGTGTCAAACGATCGACAAAATGGAATTGTGAATGTACTGTCGACTCATAGTGGCTAACTTGTGATATGAAAGTCTAACTCTTATTTAGGAATAATCTAAGCATAAACACATGATAATTAATCTTATGTAATCTTAATTGAATCTATTAGGATCATATGGGTTTAGGTATCCATAAAACATCAAAGGAAGGGAACAAACGAAAGTCCAGATGGCATAGGCCAAATGGGCGATTTTCCCTTTTGTTGTTGTTATGTTTTGAAGTTCCAACCTAAACTATTTCCTTCCATAATTCACATATGGAATTGAATTACATAAACGATACAATACATGCTGATATTTCACTTGAACAACCCTAAAATAGCAAGAAAAAGGCTAGAACATAGCTAAACCAAATCATGCCGAAAACGAAATGAAAACTCTGCATACCTCTTGTGTTCTTGCTTCCAAACCTTGTTCCCTCTGATCCACACCCTTAATTATGCTTGTATAACTAAAATATAGTGATGAAAATATTCCCTAACAATCAATCTATTACCAAAACACGAGTTATAATGAGAATGGGGGATGGCAAAGTATTGCCTATGTCGTAAGGATAGCGTTGATGTGTTCGCATCTTGATTTTGAATTGCTGATGATGGAATTGCTTCAAAACCCTAAGGATTCTTTTAGGATATCTATAGACTTTTTAAGTCTGATTTAGGTTGATATGAGCCTCAGATACGAAGACTACAACTCTTTATATCAAGATAAACTTCAACCGACCTTGTGGGTCCCAAATGGAGTTGCTTGCGTAGTCTCGCGAAAATGCAAATACCACTCCACTCTTACATTGTATCGATGAACAGGTTAATGCTTGGAAACTAGATTCGTAGATATTCAAATTTTTGGGTAGATCATTGTCACTCCCCGGCCTCATGAAGCGCGACCGACACTCAACTAAGATACCCTGCTTAAGCAGGCCTGAGAGATGCCTTCTACCCAACCTTGCCCATTAACAATATAAGAATCAGTACAGGTGATAGATTAAAGAAGAGTCAAGTGTTCCATATTCTTTTTCCATTGCTCAAAATATATTCATTTACGATTTCAAAAATATTACAAGTTTATACATATGATGAAAGACATGTTTGCAAAAAGAACCAACACTTCTAGTTCAATTCCCAACATCAAACACCACCAACACTATGTCTACGGAGCCTCTAAGTACAACAGAAGTGTAGAATGGAAGTGCCGGCGACAAGGCCCTGGCTATACCTCAAAGCACAAAATACAACGTCAAATGAAATAAAGCCCTGAACATAGTAGGGCTCACTAAAACCTGCTGAGTAGAGAGTAAATGCTAATGAGGATCAAGACCGCCCGTTGATGAACTACCTGCATCCATTGAAGATGCAGTGCCCCCAGCATAAGGTAAGTTAGTACATATGGAATAATACTAGTATGTAAAGCTAACTGTTCTCTTGCGAAATAGAATGCCAATGAAATAAGGGGAAACACCATGGAAGAAGCAAGTAACAATCAATGATATCCAAATTGCAAGTTAAAACATAATAATTTTCATAATACAAAAATAATATATATTTTTGGTTAGGAGAACATTAGAACCAATATACAATCGTGTTTTTAGCACGGAGTCCGATCACACGCAATCGGGTAGGCTATCTCCCCATGGACAATGTGGTTTAACATGTGATGCGAAAAAAGTTATTACCGAGAGTAGTACCACCATGTGCGTAACATGGCGTCCGATCTCCACCCGATCGGCTAGGCCGCCTTCCTACATATGCCTTGTGGGTTGAGTTTCCCATTCACAACTAATATCAATCTCATCCCAAATAAGTAGAATAATCACAATCCTCCCGTACACCAACTCATGTAGTTTCGGGTGGGGGCCTTATAACCCACCCTTCCTCGGTTTGCTAATGATACTCCCAAAAATATATTTTTTTGTTTATTCACACAAGGTATCATAAATACAAATGTATTCACCTCATCATCTTTCACATTGTATAAATCTTCATTAGTATTTTCAACCACTCACAACAAACGAAAATCACAACAAACTGTATTTTCGGCCATTCACAAGTTTCTTTATTCATGGAACGATGGCCATATTGCAAGTTCCACACTTTTATTTGTTTCCTCTCATGTATCATCATCATAATATCAACATATATAATATTCCGAAAATCACAACTTTAAGTTCATTAAAAATGAAGACTTTAAACACAATAGATTTCTTTCCATGAAATAGAGTAAACTGATTGGCAATCAAAGTGCAAGTTAAAATCATAGAGAAGTAACACACCATTTATTCTTGAAATATTTTTCCCAAAAAGGGCAATACACAATTTCCACTCACTTCTTTCATATTCTAGCATCTTTATAGATTAATAACAATATGAGCTTTTGAAATCAAGGTCTTAAGTATATATATGAGCAATAGGAGTTTTGGACGCATGGAGTATTCTTTCCAAGTTAAGTATAATGGACATTCATTTGAAACACGACTAAAAGTAATAACATATTAATACACATATCATAATTTGAACACGTTCCCGAAGGATAACATAATGTGATAAGAGCATCCAGAACACATTTTGAACATACATATATATAAATATATTTCGACACAAGGTTCATTCAGAATAGTC
>AWOL01S0026445.1:9127-27925 GCA_000715115.1 Nicotiana otophora | reverse complement strand
TATACTTTAAGTCATTTAGACTTTTTATCAAACATCTAACGTGCATATCTTTCTACAACCTCCTTCAATGGAGTTTCTTCACCTAACAACCACCTTCCATTCCAATAATTCACCTTACCATCGTCTCTAGGCCATCCATAACTTCCATTATCACATGCATGCCCAACAATTCACACCCAAACCATCAATCACATTAATTAAACTATTTTACAATCTCTACAACACCAACACAACCCAGGTTAGGCACTTATGGCTTCCAATCTTCATCCCAAAGTCCTAACATATATTTCATACATAAATAATCACCATTGAGTTGTTAGAGATGGTAGACATACCTCTCGTAGTGAGATTGTTGAAAATCCCAACTTGTAGTGTTCTTGACCAATTTGGGGATTTGAATGGAAATCTATGGATCTTCAAGATTAATCCTAGCTAATATAAGTGTTTAGGAGTAGTAATCAACTCAAAATTACTCTAAAACATTACCTTGGTTCATGTGAGGGAAGTATAGGACGGGTTCCCCTTGATATGCAAGCCCTAGCTCAAAGAAATGACTTAGCCCCTCTCTCTAACCGGCCTTGGGACAGAGCTTTCCTTTCTTCCCAAATCTTATAAAACCTTTCATAGGCGAAACTTTTAGAAACACTTAATCATCGACATGAAACTATAGGTCTCTATGTTGCATGTTCAAATAGGACCTTTCGCGACTCTGAGCAGTCTTCAAATGCTCTTGAATCAACTTGACTTTCTCTATAGACTGATTGACAAAATTTGGTCCCAACAACTCGGCTTCGCCAACTTCGAACCAACCAATTGGTAATCTACACCTTCGTCCATACAAACCATGCTTTTCAAATAAGCAAGATAATCCTATTATAAGGTCCATATTTACCATCTCCACTAAAGGATATGTATATTCCATGTTAAAACACTAGGATTTGTGCTGCTTTACTTTCACTTGCTGACAATTCAGACACTTGGGCACAAAGTCTGTGACATTCATTTTCATGTCATTCCACCAATAAATCTCCTTGAGATCATGATACATCTTTGGGTAACCTCAATAGATATAATAATTGGAATTATGGGCTTCTAACATGATCCTCCTGCTCTATGTCCGTTTACGTCTAGGACACACAATCTGTCTTGGTACCTCAAAGTACCATCATCTACCCCTTGTTAAAAAGCCATCATCTTATGCATGTGAATCCCCTCTTTCATCTTCAAAAAGTAGGGATCTCCTTCACTTCGGGTACTAAGGAGGAACAAGTCCTATTTTGGAAAACAATTCCACCACCTTCGGAGTCCGAAAGTTGGACTCCTAGCTTGACTAAGTAGTGAACTTCTATCACCATAGTTCTCTTGTCTACCTCAATCATGAGGTATACTTCTCATACTTGATTATCTTTTTAAGGTACTTCCTGAAAACACTTATAGTATTAATGTGAGCTATGTCTTTAACCAGTACACCGAAGATTAGAGTCTCGTGCAATGGCACTACCCTTGTGATACATAACTTGGCATGATTTTATAGTTTTTATATCCTATGCTTAATATGTGGGTTTCAAATCTCCAACCGGACTTACTGATAATTTTTGCAACTGCCCCTTAAACCAAAATTAAAGTCTTGTACTTGCGGATCCTTCTCTCTTTTTTGGTATCCGACCAACTTTCCTTATTTTCTGCAATTCTATGCACTTTACGTCAGTGATGGATCATCATCCGACTTACTTCTGAGAAATCATTCTTACTAGGAAAAAATGAATTACTTACATAAACGGAAAGTTGATGTATTCACAACTATCATACACAATCTTAATGATTTAACTCTACTCACATTGTCAATCTTGGGGAGACCCCTTTTCGAAAATTCTAAAAGGCTATTATTCTGTAGTTGGCTCTCTTACTGCCTAGCTTATTTTTTTTATTCTTCCACTATCATTGTACTTCGGGTTTAACTTAAACTCTTTGGGTTCTAACACATGTTCGATATTTCTAACTGTCATCCACTAACTAGAGTTAACCTAGCTAGGTGAATCAAATTGTACCTCTACTAGCTCTGATGAAATTGCTAATTCATTGTATCAACTCAAAACTTACTTACTATTTTTTTACTAACCACCTGCTAGAATCATGTATTCTTGTTCTACTTTGGATAACTAAAGTGAAGCATAATATTATTTCTAACTTCCCTTACCATCCGACCCTATTCTACGATCGCATATTATCTTTTTTTTTGAATGATGCACATGGATCACACTTAGGGAAATATCATCTATCTTAAATGAAATTGGAATATCAAACCCCCAAACATTCTATACACTTCAAAATCATATCAGACTATAAACATATGCGGTAAACACTTAGTCACATAACCTAAAGGGAACTATCATATCTTTTATCTTACAATAATAGCTGGTTCTAATGGTAACTTACTAATGTGGTACTTTCTAGTTCTAATATGAATAAAGCTTAACAACTTAAAATCACTCCCTGAAACATAATATCGGCTACTCTTGATTCTCATTTTGTACATCATACCTTCTTAATCATGCATGAGTCCTACGAAAAACACAACTTTGTATATAACAAACGTTTCTGACTCCTATTTATCTTTCCCTTAGGCTCTTCTTTTGTCCAAAACTATCGTAATCAATTCATGCCCGCAGCAACTAAATTCTTAACTTGTTACATCGTGGGGTCTAACATCTGAAATATCATCATCCAACGTGTGGCTCCATTTACAAGAATTAAAATGAAATTGTTCTATGAGGTAAAAACACATACAGATATGCTACCGTACACAAACTTATCCTTCAGAGTATGTCATCATCTTGTAAATCACTTTCTACACCATCCGGCGAGTCTTGAGTCCTAATTTGTACCTAAAACACGTGAAGATTTATCAATAATCATTGTTACTTACATTTTCTTTTATCAACCATATATATCACTGTGTACTCAGAAGTCACCGGAATTTGGATACACTAAAAATTGGGGATCTAGTAACTAAACAACTGAATACTGGCATACTAAATAACCATAAACCTGCTAACTAAAAGACTGCATAACTGGTAACTAGGGTAAACTGATAACCACAATACATGATAAATGCTTTTGTACTTTCTGATGAGGTTATGTTCTAATATGCACTACTATCCATTCTATCCCACTTTCAACATCCTCTCAAGTCTTATTTTGTAAGGCCCCATGAATATTTTCCTAAAACTTGGGGTCCCGTGATGCCGAGGGAGGCATAGAGGTTAATACTAGTAGAAATTCTTCACGGCAAGCTTGCTCGCCGTGGTTCAGACTTTTTGGATTGAACAATGCACTAGAGAGTTGAAGGAAAATATTGGGGAAAATTAGGCATTTCTGCGGCCGCATAATCACTCTACGGACCGCAGAATGGTCACAAAGTAAGGCAGTTTTCTGGTCATTTTATGTCATTTTTGCGGCATATTTTGCGAACGCATAACCATTTCACGGGCCGCATTATTGTCGCACAATCAGCTTTGAGATTTTTCGGAGGGAGGTTCTTCGGTGCATTATGCGACCGCAGAACCGGTCTGCGGTCCATATTACGATCGCAAAACGGGTCTGCTGGCCGTATAGTGACCACAGACCCAGGCAGATTTTTCCAGTCTATGGCATCAAATTATGCAGCCGATATGCAAACCGCATATCCATTCTGGGTCGCATATGCAACCGACCCTTCTTCTTTAAAACATGTGCTATAGTCTATTTTGAGCTTATTTCTGATATTTTTGGAGTGCGAGAGAGTTCTTAGAGTGGGGGAGTGACCTTCAACCTAGTACCCATCAATTCTTGCTCAATCATTGAGGATTAACAAGGGTGTCTTCATCCTAAAGGTAAGAACCTATGTCCTAGTTTTCAATTTAAAACAATTATAAAAAATGGGATAATTAGAGAGATAATTATTGGGTGTCGTGGTTGTTGTCTTGCATGCATGTATTCTTGAAGTATGTGGGAAGATTGTGAGCTTAAGATGGTAGAAAACGGGTTGGAGAATGATGGAATCTTTCACAAAAAGGGTCTTAAGAACGTTATGCACACCTAGTGTTTGATAAAATGATCAAATGAGCTAGAACCATGTTCATCTTCCTAAGTTTGGTTGAACTTGTTATATTTCTAAAATAGATTGAAGTTGCTAAGAATTACGGAACATTTTATAGTATAAGGAATCTCAATTGAGGTATGTTGGCTAAACTTTCTCTCTTAGAATCGAGTTCCATAATGTTTCTGTAAGATCAAGTATGATTGGCTCAAGATTCCTAACTTCTATATTCCGGGTTATTCCCTATAAACTTGTTTATTCCGAATGGGCATTATGTCGAAAGATAGTTGTTCAAACTATGGTTTGCATATTAAAATGTTGTAGCTTTGAGTCATTTTTTAAATGAAAACTAGTATACCAATTGGGTAAGAAAAACTCGATATGCCTAAGACTCAAATTTGCTTATATGTGTATCTAAAGTCTTGATTGGAAGTGTCATGTTGTTGATAATCTTTAAAGATGAATCAAAATGTAATAAGTGAATTGAAGAAATAGAGTGTGGCCAACGTGCCAAGAATTTAAGTTATAGTTGTGGCTAGTGGTGCCAATGAAATGAGAATATGCGGTAAGGATTATGAAATGAGCCTCGACTCAATTGTTTAAAAATGATTTCGAAAATAGAATTGCCTAAAAGCTTTTGTACTCAATTCATGCCCATAAGTGGCTTCTTTAACTAATGATTTACTTTACATATATATCCAGTGTGATTTGAGCTCTTACATACTCAGGTGTTGAAATTGTATTTTGACATTTCTGGGAAAGTGTATTGCAAGAATAAATGGTATATTGATTTCTTATGATTTGATGTGTATTCCATTTCTCATTATGTGTATACTCTTATTGATCCCGATTCCACTTTGTCATATGTCACTCCTTATGCTACTATGGAAGTTGGAAAAGAACTGAAGCAACTTTATGCGTCATTCTTTGTATCTACTACTTGAGCGAGACGCATTATTCGTGAAGCCACTCTATCACAAATTCTCTTATTTACAACCTCTTGAGGAATTGAGCTCTATAATTTTGTCCTTAAATTGAGTTATAACTCTAGGATTAGTACTTCCCACTTGCTTTCCTAACTTCTCAGCAGGGGACTATACCTGATGAATTTCTTACGGAACATTTTGATTCTAATGAATAACATCTGCTCATTTGTGCCTATGCACGCACCATCGTAATGTTTACCTATGTGGTAGCGTATCCAATGTAAAGAAACCTAGTGTTGATATCCTTCTTGAGCCAGTATTTTTCTCTCCGGTGTATGTGGTTCCTATGATTAGAACAACCATTTTACTCCTTTATGAATAGTATCATGAATCCATTTCACTATCTAGTAACATGAGACAATATTTCAACACCTATCACATGTGTACCTGTCCATTGAAGGGGTCACTTGTCCACATACAGCTTCTGGGAAATTTGAGATTTTCACAAATTTGCCACATGAAGATCTTATGGTCCGCCCATCTCAGTATGACTTTCATGTCCACCTAAATCATGCCTCACTGAGTAACCCACATTGTTTTTAGCATTGTAGATGCCCATGTAGTGTCCTAGTATTGCACCTTGAGAGTTGTTATGGCAAAAACATGTCTAGCTCACAGCAAAGTGTTCATTCTCTCTATCCAATACATGATTTCATCCCAACATTAAGATGTCCTAGCTAATTGATTCCACTCGTGTGAGATTTAAGGTTAAGCACCCTTATGATGAGCATATTGAATTGAAAGACAAATTCATCGTATCTCTAGTCCTCTCACATAGGATCAACTATTGGAAAAGGTTAAGCAGTGAGAAAGATAATAATCTCACAAGTGTTCAACTTCTTTTTCATCCTCATGGGCTTGTGGCATAGATTCCTTGTGCTAGTTAATGTTATGAGCATAATGGAACTTCTTGTATTTTGAAACCCATATCATATTCGGGGTGCTAGAATATTCTAATTTCGAGTTAAACTAATTTTCCCCTCTCATCTCCAGGGGACGACTGGTGTCACGTACTTAACTATTTCTCTTTGAGGCCTACTATTTCCAAACAAGGCACATATGTAATGAAACAATTAAAGTTGTCCTTTTCATGACTCGTTTCTTTTAAATCTCAGAGTCATGAACATGGTCCCTACATTATCAATGCCTACTAGGCAACTATATGCCTCATTCATCGAATCAATGATGTCATCACAATGTTTAACCATGCCAGCGCTATTGGTAGTAACCCTCATGTCTCTTAGGATATAAACTCCTGAAATGTCGTGCTCAGCATATTGATGGATTCTTGAATAATTCTAGCAAATGTCGAACTCGTTGTTCATATTTATAGTAACCTATGGGGGGATTGACGGTTCAAACATGTCAAAGAAGAAGCATCATCCAATGATCAAATATATTTGATATTAAATTCTATGGTCATATTCATGTTAGCGCATCTTAGACTAATTGTTGGAGGTCTCCCAGGGTTTAATTTGGGTGTTCGGCGTAGCGATTTAGAGTTGAAGAAAGTGAACCGGTTATCCTCAATATTTTCTCCATGAGGATGCTATGTGAATTGTTAATAAAGGTAAAGTATGTGTAGTCACATTAGGCCTTATGAAATCGTGAAGTAAATAGGCCAAACTATGAGTATGATGTTTCCCTATTATTGTTCTTCATGTACCCGGTGTTTCATGTGTCTATGTCTAAGAAGGTGAAGTTAATGGGTAATTGGATTATGAGGAGCAACTATTTGCTATCCCTGTTAGAAAAGTCCAGGAGTTGAGATTGCCTCTGTTAATGTGTTATGGAGAAATCTGTATGTCAAGGAGGCCACCTTAAGGACCAAATGTGTTAAGGAAATAAAATGTTCTCACTTGAGTATATAGTCAAATGATTGTGAGTTGAAAGATACTTCCTAGGTGTTATGATTTAAATATGTGCAGCTCATGTCCAGATACCACTCTTGATAATAAAATGTCTGTAATGATGAGGTTAGTGATGTTGATATACATGGTGATGCTTTGTCAAATTGTGGATGTGTTGTTAGGAGTTGTTGTGGTATTATTTTCGCAGGTGGATAGGCCTAGTTATAGGGGAAACTCTATCAAAATTATTTTTTTGAATTTAGGGAGCTAGTCAAATATGGCGCTAATGGTGTGTGGTATGAAAACTGAGTGCATAAGATGTTAATAGTGAACCTTGACCCTCATTCGAGGACGAATGATCTTAAGTGGGGGAGGATGTAAGGCCCCGTAAAGATTTTCCTTAAAATCGGGGTCCCGTGATGCCGGGGGAGGCNGGGGGGGGGGGGGGGGGATGTAAGGCCCCGTAAAGATTTTTCTAAAAATTGGGGACCCGTGATGCCGGGGCAGGCATAGAGGTTAATAATAGTAGAAATTCTTCGCGATGAGCAAGCTCGCAGCGATTCGGACTTTTTGGGTTGAACAGTGCGCTGGGGAGTTGAAGGAAAATGTTGGGCAAAATTAGGCATTTCTGCAGCCCATTATGCAGCCGTATAATCACTATGCGGACCGCAGAATGGTCGCAGAGTGAGGAGGTTTTCTGGTCATTTTTTATGTCATTTTTGCTGCCCATTATGCGACCACATAACCATTTCGCGGGACACATTCTTGTCGCACAATCAGCTTTGAGATTTTTCGGAGGGAGTCTCTGAGGTGAATTATGCGACCGCAGATCCGGTCTGTGGTGCATTATGCGACCGCAGAACAGGTCTACGAGCCGCATAGTGACCGCAGACCCAGGCAGATTGTTTCGATCTTTGGTACCAGATTATGCGGTCGATATGCGGACCGCATACCCTGTTCCGGGGCTTCATTTTTGGGGTTTTAAAACCTGACCCTTCTTTGTTAAAACATATGCCATAGCCCATTGTGAGCTCATTTGTGATATTTTTAGAGTGAGAGAGAGTTCTTAGAGTGGGGGAGTTACCTTCAACCTAGTACCCATCAATTCTTGCTTAATCGTTGAGGATTAACAAGGGAGTCTTTATCCTAAAGGTAAGAATCTATGTCCTAGTTCTCAATTTCGAAACTTTACGAATAATGGGATAATTAGAGAGATAATTATTGGGTGTGGGGTCTGTTGTCTTGCATGCATGTATTCTTGAAGTATGTGGGAAGCTTGTGAGCTTAAGATGGTAGAAAATGGGTTGGGGAATGATCGAATCTTTCACAAAAGGGCCTTAAGAACCATATGCACACCTAGTGTTTGATAAAATGCTCAAATGAGCTAGAACCATGATCATCTTCCTAATCTTTGTTCAATTTGTTATATTTCTTATATATATTGAAGTTTCTAAGAATTCCAGCACATTGTACAGTGTAAGGAAGCTCAATTGAGGTATGTTGGCTAAACTCTCTCTCTTAGAGTTAAGTTCCATAATGTTTCCGTGAGATCAAGTATGATTGGCTCAAACTTGTTTATTCTGAATGAGCCTTATGTCGAAATATAGATGTTCCAAGTATGGTTTGCATATTAAAATGTTGCGGCTTTGAGTCGTCTTTTAAATGAAAACTAGTATACCAATTGGGTGAGAAAAACTCGATATGCCTAAGACTCATAATTGCTTGTATGTGTACCTAAAGTCTTGATGGGAAGTGTCATGTTGTTGATAATCTTTCAAGATATTTTAAAAATGAAATAAGCGAATTGAAGAAATAGAGTGTGGCCAACATGCCATGAATTTAAGTTATAGTTTTGGCTAGTGGTGCCAATGAAATGAGAATATGTGATAAAGATTATGAAATGAGCCCCGACTCAATTGTTTACAAATAATTATGAAAATAGAATTGCTTAAAAGCTTTTGTACTCAATTCAAGCACATAAGTAGCTGGTTTAACTAATGCTTTACTTTACAAATATATCTAGTGTGATTCGAGCTCTTACATACTATGGTGTCGAAATGGGATATTGTCATTTCTGGGAAAGTGTATTGCAATAATAAATGGTGTATTGATTGCTTATGATTTAATTTGCGCTTGCATTGCTGATCAGTATGCCCCATTATTTGGGAAGAAACCTTTTGTGTTTTAAGTTTCCATTACTAATAAATTTGAGGTATATGATTACTGAAATATTCTATATATTGATATTTGATAGTGATCTTTGAAATTGAAAGAGGTGAGAGTGTGGAATATGAAATACGGCCTTCGTGCCAGGAATAAAGAATCTTGTGATTGGCCAAATGAGCCAAGGAAATATTGTTGTTGTGAGTGACTGTAAATACCAATAAGAATTTATACAATGTGAAAGATGTTGAGGTGAGTACAATTGTATTTATGTTACCTTTGAGTGCAAATTAAATCAAAATGTTTTTGGGAGCATCATTAACAAAACCGAGGAAGGGTGGGTCATAAGGCCCACACCTGGAACTACACATGCCGGTGTAGGGATGGATTGTGATATTATTCCCCTTAATTAGGATGAAACTGGTAACAATTGTGGATTGGAAAAGACAACCCACACGGCATATGTGGGGTAGCGGCCTAGCTGATCGGGTGGAAATCGGACGCCATGTTGCGCACATGGTGGTAATACTCTTGGTAGCAACTTTATTTCTTATCACCCCTCAAACCACATTGTTCATGGGGAGATGGCCTAGCTGATCAGGCGTGATCGGACTCCGTGCAACAAAGACGGTGGTATATCGGTGCTAATAATCTCCCAACCAAAATTGTATATGAAGTTCGTATTTTGAAAATTATTATGTTTTAACAGGACATTTGGATATTGTTGATTGTGACGTGTTGTTTCTATGTGTTGTCTTTTCTTATATGGTCATTCTATTTCGAGAGAGGACTTTTATGTTTACATACTAGTACTATTCAGTACTAACGTCCCTTTTGCCGGGGCGCTGCATCTTTAATGGATGCAGGTGATTCTACAGCAGGCAGCATTGATCTGTGATAGCGGTACCATGCATCTTTTATTTCCCATGCATTGTGTTTTTAGGTATAGCCGGGGCTTTGTTGCCGGCATTTCACTCTTACTCTTCTATTGTTCTTAGAGGCTTCATAGACAGGTTATGGGTTGTGGTTGATGTTGGGAATTGAACTAGAAATGTTGGTATTTTGAAATATTGTTTTTTTTCATTAATTCTATAAAACTCATAATATTTTGAAATTATGAATGAAGCTGCTAATGAGAATGAAAATGAAGTTGTTAATAGAATCTTTTCAGATTGTGAGTAATGGAGTACATCTCCTCTTTATTCATAGATACGTTTGGGCAGACGGTAATCTAACAGGCTTGCTCGGCCGGGTTCTCTTGATTGAGCGCCGGGTGCGCTCCCCGAGTTTGGGGCGTGACAAACTTGGTATCATAGCTTAAGGTTTTAAAGTGTCCTAGGATGTCTCGGAGTCGTGTTTGGTAGAGTCCTTCTTATCGGTGTGTTGTCGACCACATCTATATTGAGGAGGCTACTTGGACATTTAGGAATTTCACACTTTTTTGATACTCCATATCATGCGATAGAGCTCAAGATAGGAAGCTAATTTCCTTGTTATGTCTCATTTTTCCAGATGAGTAATCCACGAATTCGAAACAGTGAGGAGGGAATGACCGTGCCATTGAATCTAGGGGAGATTACGCAAGAGTTCATTGGGATAATGCCTCGAGCCGTGGAGGGGTTGGAAGAACTTGTTGGTAAGGGAAGTGTCCTTATTCCTACCAATGTCACTGCACCATTGGATTGCGTGGTGAGAGAATCTAAGAAACAAAAGAGGGTTGTTGGTGCTAATGAACCAGATTGTGTGATTTGCAGCATGCAACACTTAGGAACATGTTGGTTGACCCTTGAGATATGTTATGGTTGTGGAAAGATGGGGCACAAGAATAACAAATGCCCAAGGTTGGGTACACCCATCCAGTTATGTCCGTCATGCGGGGAGGAACATTTGGCATTGTGTTGTGAGGATGCTCAGAAATGCATTAGGGGTGGTAGCTTTTGGCAATTCTGAAGGCCCACACAACAATCCGGTGCTGGAATCGTTACTCCTACATTGGAAGCTTTGAGGAAGGATAAGGGGTATGCTTACGATGTATGCAAAAAGGGTAAATATCTGGTCAGTGGTACGAGTCAGTTTAGTGGACCTTATCCCCGTTTGTGTGAAGTGTGGGAGATGTCACCCGGGAGTATGTCACTATGGTACCAATGTATGCTACAAGTGTGGAATGATGGGTCACTTTCAAAAATATTGTTATTTGTCTCGCCAGAGCATGGACAGTGGTATGGCCCATCAAGCTAGTTCTGTAACTACTACATCCACAATGCTTTCCCCAGCTCGAGGCACTATAACGTCCATACGGCTTGGAATAGCTAGGGGTGGTATTCAGAGCTCGGGAGGGCCCAACAGGTTTTATGCTAGGAGGAGGCGTCGAACGTTTGAGGCTTCTCCAGATGTGGTTACAGGTATATTGACTGTCCAATATCATGATGTGTATGCTCTTATTGATCCCGATTCCACTCTGTCATATGTCACTCCTTATGCTACTATGGAAGTTGGGAAAGAACCGGAACAACCTTATGAGTCATTCTGTGTATATACTCTTTGAGCGAGACGCATTATTCATGAAGCCACTCTATCACAAATTCTCTTATTTACAACCTCTTGAGGAATTGAGCTCTATAATTATGTCCTTAAATTGAGTTATAACTCTAGGATTAGTGCTTCCCACTTGCTTTCCTAACTTCTCAACAGGGGACTATACCTGATGAATTTCTTACGGAACCTTTTGATTCGAATGAATAACATCTGCTCATTTGTGCCTATGCACGCACCATTGTAATGTTTACCTATGTGGTAGCATATCCAATGTAAAGCAATCTAGTGTTGATATCCTTCTTGTGCCACTATTTTTCTCTCTAGTGTATGTGGCTCCTATGATTAGAATAATCATTTTACTCCTTTATGAATAGTATCATGAATCCTTTTCACTGTCTAGTAACATGAGAGAATATTTCAACACCTATCATATGTGTACCTGTCCATTGAAAGGGGTCACTCGTCCT
This sequence comes from Nicotiana otophora, assembly GCA_000715115.1. Classification (NCBI taxonomy): domain Eukaryota; kingdom Viridiplantae; phylum Streptophyta; class Magnoliopsida; order Solanales; family Solanaceae; genus Nicotiana; species Nicotiana otophora. Next base: position 15,846 of record AWOL01S0026445.1, on the reverse strand, counting down.
CATACAACTTCTCGAAATTTTGAGATTTTCACAAATTCGCCACAGGAAGATCTTATGGTCCGCCCATCTCAGTATGACTTTCATGTACACGTAGATCATGCCTCAGTGAGTAACCCACATTGTTCGTAGCATTGTAGATGCCCATGAAGTGTGCTTGAGAGTTGTTATGGCAAAAACATGTCTAGCTCACAACAAAGTGTTTATTCTCTCTAACCAATACATGATTTCATCCCAACATTAAGATGTCCTAGCTACAATATTCCACTTCTGTGAGGTTGAAGGTTAAGCAGCCTTATGATGAGCATATTGAATTGAAAGACAAATTCACCGTATCTCTAGTCCTCTCTCGTAGGATCAACTATTGGCAAAGGTTAAAGTGTGAGAATGATAATAATATCACAAGTGTTCAACTTCTTTTTCATCCTCATGGTCTTGTGGCATAGATTCTTTGTGCTAGTTAATGTTACGAGCATAATGCAACTTCTTGTATTTTGAAACCCATATCACATTCGGGGTGCTATAATATTCTCATTTCGAGTTAAGCTGATTTTCCCTACACTCCAGGGAACGACTAGTGTCACATACTTAACTATTTCTCTTTGAGGCCTACTATTGCCAAACAAGGCACACATGGAATGAAACAACTATTGTTGTCGTTTTCATGACTCGTTTCTTTTAAATCTCAGAATCATGAACATGGTCCCTACATTATCAATACCTACTAGGCCACTCTATGCCTCATTCGTTGAATCAATAATGCCATCACAGTGATTAACCATGCCAGCTCTATTGGTAGTAACCTTTATGTCTCTTAGGATATAACTTCCTGAAATGTCGTGCTCAACACATTGATGGATTCATGAATAATTCTAGACAATCTAGAACCTCGTTGTTCATATTTATAGTAACGTAAGGGGGGTTGAAGGTTCAAACATGTCAAAGAAGAAGCATCATCCCATGATCAAATATATTGGATAGAAAATTATATGGTCATATTCATGCTAGCGCATGTTAGACTAATTGTTGGAGGTCGCCAATGGTTTAATTTCAGTATTAGGCGTAGAGATTTAGAGTTGAAGAAAGTGAATGAGTTATCCTCAATATTTTCTCCATGAGGATGCTATGTGAATTGTTAATAAAGGTAAAGTATGTGTAGTCACATTAGGCCTTATGAAATCTTGAAGTAAATAGGCCAAACTATGGAAATAAACTGTTCTCACTTGAGTGTGTAGTGAAATGATTGTGAGTTGAAAGGTACTTCCTAGGCGTTATGATTTAAATATGTGCAGCTCATGTCGAGATACCACTCTTGATAATATAATGTCTGTAATGATGAGGTTAGTGATGTTGATATACATGGTGATGCTTTCTCAAGTTGTCGATGTGGAGTTGTTTTGCTGTTACTCTCACAGGTGATAGGCCTAGTTATAGGGGAAACTCTTGCGAATTGTGTTTTTGGAATTTAGGGAGTTAGTGAAATTTGGGGCTGATGGTGTGTGGTATGAATACTGAGTGCGTAATATGTTAATAGTGAACCTTGACCCTCATTCAAGGATGAATGATCTTAAGTGGGTAAGAATGTAAGGCCCCGTGAAGATTTTCCTAAAAACCGGGGTCCCATGATGCCGGGGAGGCATAGAGGTTAATAATAGTAGAAATTCTTTGTGGAGAGCTTGCTCGCTGCGGTTCGGACTTTTTGAATTGAACAGTGCACTGGTGAGTTGAAGGAAAATGTTGGGCAAACTTAGTCATTTCTGCGGTCCATTATGCAGCTGCATAATCCCTATGCGGACCGCAGAATGATCGCAGAGTGAAGAAATTTTCTGGTAATTTTTTATGTCATTTTTGCGGCCCATTATGCGACCACATAACCATTTTGCGGGCCGGATTCTTTTCGCACAATCAGCTTTGAGAATTTTTGGAGGGAGGTTTTGCGGTGCATTATGCGACCACAAAATTGGTCCGCGGTACATAATGCGACCGAAGAACCAGATTATGCGGCTGATATGCGGACCGCATATCCATTCTGTGGTCGCATATGCGACCGCATACCCTATTTCGGGGCTTTATTTTTGCGTTTCTAAACCCGACCACATATGCCATAGCCCATTTTGAGCTAATATCTGATATGTTTAGAGTTAGAGAGAGTTCTTAGAGTGGGGGAGTGACCTTCAACCTAGTACCCATCAATGCTTGCTCAATCATTGAGGATTACAAGGGAGTTTTCATCCTAAAGGTAAGAATCTATGTCCTAATTCTCAATTTAGAAAATTTACAAAAAATCGGATAATTAGAGAGATAATTATTGGGTGTGGGGGTTGTTGTATTATATTCATGTATTCTTGAAGTATGTGGGATGATTGTGAGGTTAAGATGGTAGAAAATGGGCTGGGGAATGATGGAATCTTTCACAAAAAGGACCTTGAAACCTTAATGTATACCTAGTATTTGATAAAATACTCAAATGAGCTAGAACCATGATCATCTTCCTAATTTTGGTTCAACTAGTTATATTTCTAAAATATATTGAAGTTGCTAAGAATTTCGGAACATTTTAGAGTTTAAGGAAGCTCAATTGAGGTATTATGGCTAAACTGTATCTCTTGGAGTCGAGTTCCATAATGTTTCCGTAAGATCAAGTATGATTGGCTCAAGATTCCTAACTTCTATATTCCGGGTTATTCCCTATAAACTTGTTTATTCCGAATGGGCATTATGTCGAAAGATAGTTGTTCAAAGTATGGTTTGCGTATTAAAATGTTGCAGCTTTGAGTCGTGTTTTAAATGAAAACTAGTATACTAATTGGGTGAGAAAAACTCGATATGCTTCAGACTCATAATTGCTTATATGTGTACCTATAGTCTTGATTGGAATTGTCATGTTGTTGATAATCTTTAAAGATTCTTGAAAATGAAATAAGTGAGTTGAAGAAATAGAGTGTGGCCAACGTGCCAGGAATTTAAGTTATAGTTATGGCTAGAGGTGCCAATGAAATGAGAATATGTGACAAGGATTATGAAATGAGCCTCGACTCAATTGTTTAAAACTAATTAAATAAATATAATTGCCTAAAAGATTTTGTACTCAAGTCATGCACATAAGTAGCTGCTTTAACTAATGCTTTACTTTACAAATATATCCAGTGTGATTCGAGCTCTTACATACTCAGGTGTCGAAATTGTATATTGTCATTTATGGGAAAGTATATTGCAAGAATAAATGGTGTATTGATTTCTTATGATTTGATTTGCGCTTGCATTGCTGATCGGTATGCCCCATTATTTAGGAAGAAACCTTTTGTGTTTAAAGTTTCCCTTACTAATACATTTGAGGTATATGATTGCAGAAATATTCTATATATTGATATTCTATAGTGATCATTGAAATTGAAAGAGGTGAGAGTGTGGAATATGAAATACGGCCACCTTGCCAGGAATAAAGAATCTTGTGAATGGCCAAATGAGCCAAGGAAATATTGTTGTTGTGAGTGACTGGAAATACTAATAAGAATTTATACTATGTGAAAGATGTTGAGGTGAGTACAATTGTATTTATGTTACCTTTGTGTGCAAATCATATCAAAAAATGTTTTTGGGAGCATCATTAGCAAAACCGAGGAAGGGTGGGTCATAAGGGCCACACCTGAAACTACATGTGCCAGTGTAGGGGTGGATTGTGATATTATTCCCCTTAGTTGGGATGAAACTGATAACAATTGTGGATTGGAAAAGTTAACCCCTAGCTGATCGGGTGGAGATCGGACGCCATGTTGCGCACATGGTGGTACTACTCTTGGTAACAACTTTCATTCGCATCACTCGTCAAACCACATTGTTCGTGGGGAGATCGCCTAGCCGATTGAGGGTGATAGAACACCGTTCTCACAAAGACGGTGGTATATCGGTGCTAATGATCTCCCAACCAAAACTGTATATAAAGTTCGTATTTTGAAAATTATTATGTTTTAACTGTACATTAGGATATTATTGATTGTGACTAGTTGTTTCTATGGGTTGTCTTTTCCAATATGGTCATTCTATTTTGAGAGACGACTTTTAGCCTTACATACTAGTACTATTCGACAGTACTAGCATCACTTTTGCCGGGGGATCTACATCTTTAATGGATGCAAGTGGTTCTACAACAGGCGGCATTGATCTGTGATAGCGGTACACTTTCTTCAGCTGACTTGGTGAGCCCCCTTCATTTTAGGGTCATGTATCTTTTGTTTCCCATGCACTGTCTTTTGAGGTATAGTCGGGGTCTTGTTGCTGGCATTTCCCGATTACTCTTCTATTGTACTTAGAGGCTTCATAGACAGGTTGTGGTTTGTGGTTGATGTTGGGAAATTGACTAGAAATATTGGTATTTGGAAATCATGTTATTTTTCATTAATTCTATAAAACTCGTAATATTTTGGAAATTATGAATGAAGTTGTTAATGGGAATGAAAAGGAAGTTGTTAATAGAATCTTTTCAGAGTTTGAGTAATGGAGTATATATCCTCTTTATTCATAGATGATTTTGGGTAGAAGGTAATCTAAACAGGCTTGCTCGTCCGGGTTCTCTCGGTTGAGCGCCAGTCGCACTCTCCGAGATTGGGGCGTGACACATTCGTTACCAACCTATGCTTCATAATTATACCCTAATGGTCTATCACCCTCTCTAGGACCTTGGGTTTTTCCTACCCGTCGCTTAGGTATTCGATACGTTTGGAATTCGATAGGAAGAAAAGGTTACCTATTTCTGTAAGTTTCATGGCACGATCTAGAGTAGAAAGAAATGAGACAATCCTATATGTCTTAGTAATTAACCATTTTTATGCATGGCCGGCACACATTTATAAAAGAAACTCCACTGGACACGACTTCATAAACTCCCAAGGATACTTGAACCTAATGCTCTGATACAGAGCTTTATCACACCATGAACCATGGCCTGGGCATAACACGACACTCGGTGCCTGACTATATGAGACCGAGCGAACCAACTGTATAGCTGGATCAACATGTGGTATAACTGTAAGCTAGATATAAATAAACAACATGATGATCTATTAAAGAGCCTGACTGAAATATCATACATGTAGAAAATTCTGAAAAGTGTACAAGTGTAAATGAGTAGCCGACAAGGCTAACACATAAAAGTCTGCTAACATCTGACTGGCTGAACTATAGTCTACGAAACCTCTAAGAATACTAAAATGCGAACTGTTTACCGAAAAGACTGGGGCTCACCAATAGCTGATACAAGATGTCCTAGCAAGTAGAATCATCAACCTATAAATCGTTACCTGCATCGCAGGATGTAGACCCCGGGCATAAAGGGACGTCAGTATATTTGAATTGCACTGGTATGTTAAACAACTGAAAGAAAGAACTGTAAATACAGAAACTGAAACTGAGCTGAATAGTAAGAACGGATAACATAATACTGAAATGATCGTTAACTAATAACTGAAACAATAACAACTGAAAGTGAAGCTGAAAAGATAACTGATAACGAAACTGAACAAAGGAAGTAAGAATATGAATACTCCTTCTTCTAAATGATGAACTACATGTTAGTCTGAATATTAAACTGTGGACTCAAGCCCAATATATATGTGCACAAGCTGCGGCCTCGGGCCCAAGTATGCATATACATAACTGCGGCCTCAGGCCTAAAAATACATAAAGCATAAACTGCGGCCTCAGGCCCAAAGATGCATAAAGCATAAACTGCGGCCTCAGGGCCAAATACATGTTTTCAACATTCAGGAATTTAGAATTAGGAACTGAGAATCATAATGCAAAATATGATACTAAACTACTTAACTATATTGAGTTACATGATACTGGAATGCTGAATAGAACCAGACCGAGATATTTATTCATAATAATTTGCTTTGTCATAACTTAAGCTCATAGGATATTGAACGATTATGAAACTATGCCATTTAGAGAATAGAAGTTCTAAAAATATTCATGGGACAAAGGCATAATTACTTTCTGAGGAAGCTTGTAACAGTCGTAAAGAATGGGACGTATGGAGAATCATAAACATTCCCAAACGTAAAGAGAGTTAGTTAGCCTCTCATAACTTAGCTCTGGCCCTTTTAAGAGTATCACGATGTTCATCGCCTCTTTCAACGACAATGTACGTCAATATATACATCAAGAGGAACCAATATTAGCACTAATGCTCCTGTTTTAGTAACTTAGGAAATTTATCAAACACCTTATGGGTGTAAAGCCTCATCGACCTTAGTAATTGGTCTTTGCTTCACCAAGTTCTCATTCTACTACTTCTAGGTGATTCTACAATCCCAAATAGATGTAACTAAACCATTTCTCATCACCCAAATGTTTACAACAATCCAAAGCCCTAGTTCTTATGGTTCTCTTTATCAAACCCATTTACTATTCTTCCAAAAACTTATCAATTCATATTTATATATGATTAAGGAGTGTAAGCATTACCTTTTTGAAGTTCACTCCACTTGAATTCGAGTTGTAGGGTTTCCTATCTCAACAATGGTATCTCGACCGAATATCTAAGAAGTGCAAAGATGTACCCATGTTAATAAGGTGTTGGAAAATTGAAATTAACTAAGAATCATCGTTAGAACATACCTTGGACGATGGAGGGACCATGAGGAAGTTAGGTTCTTGAGAGCTTCCCTTTCTAGAGTAGGTTTTCGTGTTTGGGGTGTGGGGGAATGAGGTATGGATTTTAA
>AWOL01S0026443.1:0-10680 GCA_000715115.1 Nicotiana otophora | reverse complement strand
TATAATAGAGAACTACAATCAACTTTTTGACATTTAGAGTTCTATGAAAATATCCCATTTATCTATTTAATTATACACAGAATTGATAGTTGTAGATTTTGAAGCATTAGACAGCCATAAACCAGTCTAGAATTTTACAGTATTAATTATTACTTTTATCATTTAAATAATTATTCGTGAAACATTTCCAAATAATTCTGACGTAAAAATATCGAAAAGACATGAAAATCGCAAAATAAATCTTGTATAGAAAACGAGTAGCTAAGATAAATTTTCCAGCAAATAGAAATGAAAGATCAAATTGTAGCTTTCATTATCTGGTTGCTCGGTTCTTATATCAAGTTGAAACTTCTCCTGATTCAAGGGTGATCAAATTCGAGGGCCAAGTCTATTCGATTCGTTTGGTTTGCATTTGTCATGACCCAATTCCGTGTCAGGCCGTGATGGCATCCAGCACCATTGTTGGACAAGCCGACAGTGATCAAATTGATGATTTCCCACTTTTAACGAGTTTCCCATGTAGCGATTTTCCCTTAATTTAAAAGATTTAATGAGAAACTGATTTAAGTTAATAAATAAAAGTAGCTAGAAGTATTTATAACCATAGGAACGACACAAAAATCACAAGTCTACTAATGTGTGACAAGATCTAGTGTCACAAGTATGTGGGCAACTAGTACAATATACAAAAGATGTCTACTCTACTGTCTGAAATAGAATAGACAAACAAAATGAAAGATAGACTCCGGCCTGCTGCTGAACGACTCGGAAGGACAGCTCACTGTGACCTCTCAAACTAGGATCAAGTACGCGCGCCGGACAGATAACCAGGTGCACCTGCCTCAGACCCTACACATCAAGTGCAGAAGTGTAGCGTTAGTACATAACCAACATGTACCCAGTACGTATCCAGCCTAACCTCGAAGAAGTAGTGATGCGGGGTCGACTTTGACACTTACTACGGGCTAACAATAATATGTCCAAATATTAATTTAGCATGGATTACATAAAGAATACAGAAACCCAACAACAGGAAACAATAAATAATCCCTTCACTAATAGTATGTCCCAAATTTATTCTTTTCGCCATTTAACAATTTATATCTCGAGCCAGAGAAGCAATATTAATTACAAATTGGTTCCAAAGATTTATCATGCGCAAGCTATGCCGAGGTCGTACGGCCCGATCCAACATAATATTTAAACTGTGCACTGCTGAGGGTCGATCGGCACGAACCATAGATGCATCTATCTGCCACCGAGGCATTCGACCCGCACCACAAAAGATAAAATACATTTACAACAACCAATTTCAGATTTATTAAGGGGAAATTATTCAAGAGAATACCAAATTCTTATTAACGGTCAAGAAAATAAAGTTTAACCTTTTACAACTTCCTTTATCAATTTTCAATGTGATTTAAGCACTTAAATTATCAAATAGGGTACAAGCATTTGTAACCATAGTATGATTTGGGTCCTAGACTACCAAACAATAGCATAATTAGTAGCTACGTACGGACTCTCGTCACCTTGTGCGCACGTAGCCCCCACAAATAGAAGCACATTCTTAATTCCATTCACCTATGGGGTTAATTCCCTCTTACAAGGCTATAAAAGAGACTTACATCACCTGAAGCCTACTTCCCAGTTCAAGAATGCGCTCACACCCTCAAGTCAGTGCCAGATATATCCCAAACTAATCAAATAGTATATAAACTAATCAATACATGCTCAAATATTTGTATTCCAACTATTAAAGAGGTTACCCAACCCTAAAAACAAGAAACTTTTCGAAGCAAGTTGTTACCCATAACCTTAGGAACATAAATATATGATTTTCACTAAGTCCCATAACCATTTTCATGGTAAAATTCCATTTTTATTAAACCTTAGGTTTTTCATCTAAACCCATGATTTCTACCGATTTTCATGTTACAATCTGCCCATAATCTTTGTATTAAACTCATATTAAGTAGAAATTACTTACCTCACAAAGATAGGTCGAAATCCCCTCCTTAAAAGCTCTCGAATCGCCCAAGAGTGGAAGAAAATGAGATACAAATGGCCTAAGTCCCGTATTAAATGAACCCTCACTGTCCAGCAACTTTTGCACCAGCGGTGCTTCGGGACGCATTTGCGGTCCTGCACCTGCGGCAAATGCCTTCCTGGTGCGCCTTTCCCTCACCTGGCAAGGCTCCGTATATGCGGACAAGGAGGGCCGCTTCTGCGAGCCTAGCCGCACCTGCGTCCATGGCTCTCGCACCTGCGCTCACGTAGGTGCACCCAATCTTCCGCATCTACGGATTCTGGGCTGCCCTCCGTTTCTCGCTTCTGCGGCTCGTGGCTCGCACTTGCGACTGGCCAAGTGTCGGTGCGATTATTATAGATTTGGGAGCTTCAGCTGTTGCTCCAAGCTCCCAACTTGGTCCGAGCCTCATCCGATTGACACTTGGGGCCCTCGTGGCCGTACCCGAACATACCAACAAGTTTAGAATCTTAAAACGGACTCACTCAAACTCTCGGAATGACCGAAACAACATTAAAACTAAGAATCACTCCCCAAAACAAATTGAACCAAACTAATGAACTTCAAGTTCCTCTATTCACTCAAAATGCGACGAAATGTACTTAGACTACTCGGATTGACACCAAATTTTGCGTGCAAGTCTTACACCATCATCCCTATGATACTAGCTGAACTATACCGCACTTTTCACGACCCAAATCGATGGGCCGTGACGGGCACCCGGTACATTACTCAACAGAGTACCAACATAACATATTTTTTCGCATCACACTATCATAGATAACTGTGCCGGAGAGGCTGCCGTGAGATAGGTAGAATACTATCACGACCCAAAAATCCAACTAGTCGTGATGGCACCTAACCCAACCCGCTAGGTAAGCGAATTATCACTATCCAACTCCATTAACAATAATTAAAGAAGTTTAAGTAAAGAAAAATCTAAAACTTATATATTTCCCAAGAACTGGTAGTACAAATCATGAGCTTCTAAGAATAAAGTTTACAAAGCGGAAATGCAATAAATACATAGTCTATCTGAATAGTATATAAACAGAGCTTTTATAAATCTAAGGCTACCATGAACAAGAGGCAGTTAAAACAGGAACGCAGGTACATCTTCAAATCCCGCAACCATCGAGCACAACAAGAACAACGTCTAGCATATGCACACAATGTGCAGAAGCATAGTATCAGTACAACCGACCACATGTATTGAGTAAGTAACAAACCTAGCCTTAGGTTGAAGTAGTGACGATCTTTTACCATGGTCGGGTCCACCACAAAATACCAACAACAGTTCATAACAACATAAGGCAAATAATACAAGAAGTAATCACAGAGATAAGATGCTCAGCAAAATCACGATTTTTGAAAATAGTTCTTCCTTTCAAGTACATCAGTGAAATCCAAATCGTTTACTGAAGTTTCCAAGAATATGAATAAGTTGGCAAACAATAATTTTTCCCAAAACTCCTTTCAATAATAATAAATAAGATGTTTCATTTGATTTCCATATAACCAGTGTAAAACAAATGCATCATTATGTCCATCTGTCAATATGTGTGATAAATCATGAATGTTGTGATGCTGTATAGCATGAGGAAAATACATCTCTATGCATGTACGTCATCTGTGCATGCCAATGCGATGCAACTTGGTGATGAAATCATAAACAGCCCCTCGGGCAGACCTCACAATCACTCGTATACAACCCCTCGGGCATACCTCACAATCACTCATGCCTCCCAGTCACTCAGCACTCGGCCCTCGCACTCACTAGGTACCTGCGCTCACTAGGGGTGTGTACAGACTCCAGAGGGGCTCCTACAGCCCAAGCGCTATATTCTGCACGGACAACTCACATGCTACACAGACAACTCACGTGCTATAATATCATATCAGAATCCGTACGAACAACTCACGTGTCATAATAAGCCAATAAGGCCTGCTATAGGCGGGCAGCCCCGATCCATTTAATAGTAATAATATGTATAAAACCAACATGGCCAGCTGCGTCGTGCAGCCCGATCCAAAACGTATCCTCACAATCAGGCCCTCGGCCTCCCTTAGTCAACAATCTCTCCAGTCTCTCTCTCATGGGCTCACAATGTAATGAAAATAGCCCAAATATAAGGATATGATGTATCAATGAATAACAACAGAGACTGAGATATTATATGTAATGAAATGAATATGACAGAGTATGAAGTTTCAATTTAAAACAAATAATTCACAACAATATGACCTTTGTGGATCCCAAAATACTGGCACATAAAACCGCATGGAAAATGCCAAGATTATTTAACTACAAAATTCCACAGAAAAAATTATGTCATAATTTCTATAGTGCACGCCCACACGCCTATCACCTAGCATGTGCGTCACCTCCCAACAATTCACATATTACATATATTCAGGGTTCATACCCTCAGCTCTAAGATTAGAAGAGTTACTTACCTCAAACAACCCAAATCCAATGCCGAGCAAGCTAAACAATGCTCCAGAAATACCATTATGAGCGTATCAACTTCCAAGTGGCTCAAATCTAGTCACAATTAATTTGGTTCAGCCCACAAAATTTATAGGAATTAATTCCATATCGAAATACTCATACTTTTCCACAAAATCCTAAATACGCCCCAAACATAACCTGTGGGGCCCACGTCTCGAAATCCGACGAAACTAACAAAATACGACAACCCATCGAATTACAAGTTCAACCATACAAATGTCACTCAAATCTAACTCCAAATCGGTATTCAAACATGAAAAATTCGTTTTGTGACATTATAGAAATTTCCTTCTATTTCTCAGGAAGATTCGATAATCTTAGACCAAAAATGAATATTAATTCATGAAATATAATCACAAGGGAGTCAAGAACACTTACCACAAGGTGTGTGGAAAAATTCCTCTCCAAAATCTCTCAAACCGAGCTCCAAAATCAGAAAATGTGTAAACATCGCAAAACCCTGAATTTAAGCTTCTGCCCCAGCATATTTCCGCATCTGCGGACAAGGGGTCACACTTGTGCTTTATGTGTACAATTATGTGCACCTGCGGACACAACCAGCCTTCCAAAGTCTCGCATCTGCGGCACCTCTCTCGCATCTGCGGGCTTGCAGATGTGCATTCCCTTTCGTACCTGCGTTCGCCCCACACCGGCCCCAGTCCGCATCTGCGCCAACACCTTCGCACCTGCAGCCTCGAAGATGCGGCAAATTCATCGCACCTGTGAGCACTGCCAAGTTCATACTTGGTCACTTTTGCGACTGATTTTGCATACATGCAGCTTCGCAGGTGCGATCACACCAGTAGGCAGCAGTTCCAGAAATGTTCCAAGTTAAATTTGATCCGTTAACCCTCCGAAACTCACCCGAGCCACTCGGGACCCCGTCCAAATTCAACAACAAGTCCTATAACACACCACAGACCTACTCGAGGCCTCAAATCACATCAACAACCTCAAAAATACGAACTACATACAGATTCAAGCCTAATGAATTTCCAAATTTCAAAATTCTACAAACGACGCTGAAACCTATCAAATCACGTCTGATTGACCTCAAATTTGCACACAAGTCAAATTTCACATTACAGGCATATTCAAATTTCTAGAAACGGATTCCGACCCCGATATAGTCAACCCCCGCGGTCAAACTTCCAAAACATTTAACTATCGGCATTTCATGCCAAATTCCACTACGTACCTCCAAATAATTTTCTGGAGATGCTCCTAAGTCCAAAAACACCATACGGAGCTATTGGAATCATCAAAACTCCATTATGGGGTCGTTTACACATAAGTCGACATCCGGTCACTATTTTAACTTAAGCTTTAAACCTTGGAACTAAGTGTTCCAATTCATTCCAAAACCTCACCGGACCCGAACCATTTACCCCAAAAATTCACACAACAACTGTAAAGTACAATTTGAGTAGTAAAGGGGGAAATAGGGTTGTAATATGCAAAACGACCGGCCGGGTTGTTACATTCTCCCCCACTTAAACATACATTCGTCCTCAAATGTGCCAAGACTTGTTTCCAAGACATCAAATCAGTGTTCCATCTTACCACACACGTACCCAGGGGTGAACCCACGTCACCCTATTCCATATAGGCTTGACAACACAATACAACTGAAATCATTGATTTAACTTTAGCCCATAAACCTTAGAATTTAATTTCCAAACATTAGAATTTCTTTCATGACATGAATCTTACATTTACACATTGTATGAGTTTGAACAGCTGTATCAATCCATAACCATAACCATAACCACGGACATAATCACCTAACATATTACACAACTCGCATGCTCGTAGCACCATTCCTGATCACAGTAACTACTCTAAAACCAGCCAAATACTAGTATTAAACCCATACATAACCAAACCTCATCCCAAAATCTCCGTACATTGTTGATAATAAAAGAAGCTCGCAAAATTTCATGACTACTTACCTGATCAACAAGTCACGGAGCTCTCTCGCTCCAACCAGAACCATAATTGCTTTTTGAGCTGACTTTCAATATTAACCTTACGAACATACCATAATCAAACCTGATAGTACCCATTATAGATCCAATGACCTTATATTACTAAACAAAACTATTCCACATACATGTCGCACCAATAATACTCATAGCCACAACCTGTGCCATCTGTGCACCAATACGCAGCAATTCAAATATACTTAGTCATGGAAAATGACTCAAATGAGAGAACTGCCCCGCAAGATTAACAAATACCGCCACACAAAATGCTGAAAATTCATCATACATCGTAGAACCATCACCTGATTCTAACACAAGGTTCATACCTTAACATAACTCTGCTGCAATTTGTGACCCCATCCAAACGCTGGTCCATAATATATACCTCGAGCCACCCGGCTCAAAATCAATAACCACAGAGAGGCAAATGACAAAACTTCCACCCAAAACCTGAAAGAACATAACTATTACACAATCGATCATGCAATACCTAAATACTCCTCGTAGCATAAATAGGTAACTCACAGATCATTTCAGAACACGAATAAGTTCAACATCAACTCAATGTCACGTCCCTCAGCAATAGCAGTATGGAGCCAACCATCCCGGCTCGGTGTAGAATACACATCCTAATTGGGCCTATCAATCGACCCCCAAATTACTCTGGTAACCCACAAATAGATAACAGTCCCTCCGAAAATCCATAATGAATGAATCATAACACATTCTATCATCTGGCTAGCTCCGACCACAACTTCACAATCTGCTCCTGACAACTCCTAGTCTCCAAATCCATAGAACACATGCACCACCATTTATGGTCCCATCTCCACCCCCAAATGTCTAAAACATCTCTCATACACGATCATCCCACGAGGAATACTTCTAAAATTCTTCTGTGCCACAAGGCAAAATTTGAACATCAGCAGTCGATCAACCAGGAAAATGCCGCAATACCTATGAAATATCCACTCTACTCATGCAATACCAAATAGTTATAGTATTCATCTAAACATCGAAAACTATTCATGCCCTCTAAGAATTTATGACCTCCCTTTCAAAGCTAAACTGTGACCTTGCACACGCCAACCTTAATTCCACACAACACACCGCATCTATTATGCCATCATTTGAAAAATACAAGAACCTCATAATCATTCTGAGTCACAAGTAAAATACATATCTGATCAGCCAGAAGCCTTTTATTTGATCCCATCCGGTATAAAATCATAATACTCAACATGCTCCTCAGGGCGGTAGGAAAATACCCATCTCAAACCGCGGTAGAAAACCTCAAGAATGCTTTGTAATCCATTTGCACATAATAAGCCCATTAGAGTTGAATCTCTCTAAATCAACCAACCCACGCAGGTCGCCAAACCCAGATGTATTGCCACAAAGCACCTATACAAAACCCCCACATCATAAGCATCCAAAGAACCGATCATATCCATTACCATACTAAACAAACCTACTACCCATTTGTCTTATTTTTCCGAGTCCCTTCTAAATTTGCCTTCAAATTGATAATTCTCCTTGCTAAAACACCACCATCTTTAACCACAACTCACCCCACGAACCCTAGCATAGAACCACAACGCCCTACGACCCATAAATAACTTTATTATTCCTAAGCACCTTCAAAAATACACAAATGTAAAACTCACTCTGAGAATACCTTATGTGAATTTGAAATTGTTCTTCTTATCTTCCTTATACAGAAATGTAGAATCCATAGTCATACAGAATTTCCTCAAGTCCAGACACCATCAAATGAAAATCTCAGATTTTATCCATATGCAAGTTCGAAAACATTTTCAATTTCTATATATAATTCTCAAATCCTAATTGCACCGCCCAAATAGGCCAAAAGACATATGCCCCATTAGCACAACGACACTCAAAGAAGTAACTCTACTTTAACACCACATATCAAATTCATACTCCGTGCGCACTACATTATTCACCAATAACAACTCACTCATCCCACGATTTTCATATACTCATACGTGCAATATAACCCGTAACCAGGAATTTCCTTATTCAAGTCATCCTCGATCTCAACTTCTGCAAGTCATAACTAACCCAAAACTAAACCTTTACATATAACCATGAAATTGAATTATCTATAGCAGGCTCCCCCACTTGGATCCAAGTCGTAGATTAAAACATTCCATAATTCACAATACACATACTCTATTCCTGCCATAATACCACAGTCAGTTAAATGAAACTTCTTTTCCAACTCATGCAACGCCAACCATAAAAATACACCAATCATCCGCTAAGCTCGCATTTATTCTCTTGACAATCATGTCAACCTTCTCAGCCAGATTCAAATTCAAATCTCCACACATACGCCCCGGAGGCAGAAAAGAAACTCTCTACTCACATCATAATGAATACCCCTATGTAGATTACTCTCTAGGAGATAACCCCCTCCTTAGCCTCAAATTGGCATCATGTTATATCTTTTCGCAGCAACAATTGCCATGCAATCACTTAGTCAATCTGAGTCCAAACTCATTTACCAGACTTGAGAATTTAATTTACCCCAAAATTTAACAATTTGAAAGATCCTTCAAAACATATATTCTCGAGACTGTACGTCACATCAAATCAAAATCATTAAGCACCCAATGGCCTTCTTTTTACTTTTCAAGGAAATACTTCTCATTATGTTCAAATCATCTTAACATATCTCGTGGTCACATCATACCCATTATACCGCCATTCCACCGCTCATTGAGCCATAAATTCCATTATAGAGTCATCATCGGACATATGAGTCCAATTGTTCAAGTTACAACTAAGCTACCGAGCTTAAGCTACGGGCTAAACCTTGCCTCAACTCCTCCAGACTGGCCCATCACCAAAACATAGAATACTCATCTTGAACTTCATTCATGGAATAACAAGCCGACGATGCACAGCTGATACTGAGCGCTCATGTGCTCATACGAATACGTGGAAGGAATTCAAAGAGTTATGTCTCAAGCGGAATCAATCTCGCATGATAAGGAAAGAAAGATGGGAAGTATATATCCTAAATGCCATGTAGCCTCTCTAAGATAAGTATGGACACCATCATACCGATCCGCAAGACTCTACTAGACACTTGCTCATGACTTGTAGAACCTATGAACCTAGAGCTATGACACCACCTTGTCATGATCTAAAAGTCCAACTAGTCGTGATGGCACCTAACCCAACCTGATAGGTAAGCCAATTATCACTATCCAATTCCATTAACAATTATTAAAGAAGTTTAAGTAAAGAAAAATCTTAATCTTATACATTCCCCAAGAACTGGTAGCACAAATCATGAACTGCTAAGAATAGAGTTTACAAAGCGGAAATGAAATAAATACATAGTACGCCTGAATAGTATATAAACAAAGCTTTAATAAATCTAAGGCTACCATGAACAAGAGGAAGCTACAACAGGAACACAGGTACATCTTCAAATCTCTTAACCATCGAGCATAGCAACAACATCAGCCAACATATGCACGCAATGTGCAGAATGGTAGTATCAGTACAACCGACCCCATGTATTGAGTAAGTAACAAACCTAGCCTTAGGTTGAAAGTAGTGACGATCTTTTACCAAGGTAGGGTCCACCACCAAATACCAACAACAGTTTATAACAACATAAGGCAAATAATTCAAGAAGTAATCTCAGAGATAAGATGCTCAGCAAAATCATGATTTCCGAAAATAGTTTTGCCTTTTCAAGTACACCAGTGAAACCCAAATCGTTTACCAAAGTAGCCAAAAATATGAATAAGTTTGAAAACAATACAGTTTCCCAAAAATCCTTTCAATAATAATAAATAAGATGTTCATTTGATTTCCAGATAACCAGTATAAAACAAATGCATCATTATGCCCATCTGTCAACATGTGTGATAAATCATGAATGATGTGTGTTGTACAACATAAGGAAAATACATCTCTATGCATGTATGTCATGTGTGCATGCCAATGTGATGCAACTCAGTAATAAAATCATAAACACCCCCTCGGGCAGACCTCACAATCACTCAAATACAACCCTTTGGGCTTACCTCACAATCACTCGTAAACAGCCCCTCGGGCATACCTCGCAATNGGAACACCTGGATCTGCACACGAAGTGCAGGGTGTAGTAT